>VZSR01003183.1:329521-343344 GCA_013398615.1 Brachypodius melanocephalos | reverse complement strand
GTGTCTGGGCTCATTTCTACCCTCTAACAAGAGGGTTGCTGCAACTTGAAGCTATTGCAAAAAGAGACAAATGTGACTTTGCAGTGAGGAATATTGTATGAAAGACAAAGGGCATAATTATCCTGATTTGATATTGCTGATGCTTCATCTAATGCAAGTTTTTTTGATACTGCAATTTCAGATAGAGATGAGTTGAAGAGTCTCCAGAAAAAAAGAAACAAAAAATAATCTTACAAAACAATGATTTGTAAGCATTGCCTGTGAGAAAAAGCTAAAAGTAATAGGTTTCATAAGCTTTTCTAAAAGAGAATGATCTTATGACTGTGGAAAAAATTGTTGGTTTTCTGGCCAGGTCTTCTGGCTTTTTCAAATAGAAATAGAGTGTGATTACATAGAAAAATGGGACAAAATATAATAAACACAAAATATAGGAAAGTAAATGCAATTTTCTATGCAATAGAAGGCAATCTAACCAGATAAAAAAGAATTTAGGTGAGAATGCATTTTTGTCTCAAATGAAAATCAGGCAAAAGCATTTTACATTGATGTCTTAAAAGTGGTTGAGTTTAGCAAAAAATTGTTTTGATTTAAAATATTTTTGTTGAGTAAATAAGCATGCCTTTGCAGTTGCTGCTGAATGTGTTTTAAATTTATAGAAAACATAATAGGTTGCCTTAATTTTTCCAAATGCAGCCCATCTCAGGTCATTCAATATCCAGCACAACTCCCACCAAATTCCTTGTGAAGACTGTGGTGAATTTCTCCACACTGTACAACGGCCTTTACTCCCAAAGCTGGGTAAAAGCAAAGTGATCTGTGAGGGTGCTTGTGTTTGATGCATTTCAATACTTTGCAGCAGTCAGTTCTGGGATTTGTTTGTCTCTGTGGGGATTTTAGTTCACGATGGATCTCGTCTTGTCCTCTGCATCTTATGTTTCCATTGTAAGTTGTGGGTTCACTTCAGCACTGCAGTGTGGCATAGAACCAAAGGATTAGGAGATGAAGCCTTTGCAGTTCTTTCTTCTGAATCACACAGTGGACTTATCACACTTTCTCTTTTTTGACTTCTACTCCAAAAATACAAAATTATTAAACCAGACAGATATTTCTGCTTCTCAGTGTATACTCTATCAAAGTATAGATGTGAGCAAACTAAGGAATGTGTGATATGATTTTTTTATTGGTAGTTCTCATCACTGAACTGTCAGTGGTGACTTAAATTTCTCTACATTACATAACAAAGACATTATTGGTAGTAACTTTGCTTTTCCTTGGCAGACAGGCCAAATATCAAGGGTGCAGCAATTTAATCTTGTTATTGATAGCAACTAGACATTTTTAAGATATTCATCAAAAAGACCTTTGGACTTTTTGTTCTGTCCAACAGCTTGATGCTGAGAAAAACAGCAGAACTGATAATAAAATATGATCACCTGTTTTTTTCCAAATGCTCATCTGTCTCCCACAGGAATTTTTTAACCTTTGATCAAAGTATATAAAACTACACAGTAAAGACCTTGATAATTAACAGTTCAAGATTTACACTCAGTTATGTCTCACAACATAAGCCATATTTGTGTGAATGTAGAAACAGTCTCTTCTGACTGGATTTACTGCTTTTCACATTTAAACTAACGTTGATTAATAAATGTTAATTAACTTACATAGCCTTACATAAACGGAGTGTGACTTCTTTTAAGCTGAGAGTTTATGACCTGAAAGTTATATTTACAGTTTGTATCTGAATTTAAACTTTCCTTTTGTTCATTATCACACAACCAGAGATGAAGGAGAAATGTCTTTCTGATTATTTGAAGTTTGGAGGACTTTCAGGATAGCTCCTGTTCTAGCATGGGCAGAAAACGTGCTTTTTTCAGAGTGTTTTGGAGTTTTTGGTTCTTCATTGAACCAAAGACTGTCATCTTGGGAGGAGAGCATCCTGAAGAAAATGCCTGATACTTCCTTCTATGTGAGTTTCCTCCCATTGCCGTATCCAGCTGGGAGGAAGGAACTAAGACTCACCTTTTAAATTCTTTTCCCCTTGACTCTCTCAGAAAGTTTATTTTTTTATGTTAACATTCCTAAACCAAATGAATACACTGGCACTTCCTTACAGAAACCTGTTCAGTTAAAGCATTCCTGACAGGTTGTGTTGCTGTCTCTCGAAGGCTTTGGCAGAGCGAGCGGTGAGTGGGACTTCTCTGTTTTAGTCCCAGCAGCTGGATTAGGGTTGGCTAACAAGATTCTTCTTCCTCCCTTGAGACCTAGGATGACTTCCCATTTCTCTGTATCTTTTGTTGGGTTTTTTCTTGTGGTTGGGTTTTTTTGGTGGTTTTTTTGGTTTGGTTTTTTTTTTTTTTTTTCTCTTGTGTAGCTCATAAAGTCTTTACTCACAGATATGAGGGGTTGGATTATTTGCTTTCCCCAGGAGTCTGAACTCTTCAGTCCTAGACTCCTTGTTGCCATTAGGTCAGCAGGCTGGTACCAGCCTGTTTACTGCAGATTATCATCACCCAGTGCAGACAGCTATTTTTCCCTCAAACCATGTGGAAAAGGAGAAATGATCCATAGCCAGCCACAGCCTTTGTTTTTTCCCTGCTGTTCCGTTTCTGTTCATGCGCAGGCTTTTCAATTTCATGAAGCAGCTTTACATGAAAGCTGAAATGTAATTGCATCCTCCTGAGTAAAATGGACAATTTTTGTGCCAACCATGTTTTTAAAGAATAAGATTACAGCGTTCACTCGGCTGCATGCTTTCTCTGCAAGTGAATCCCTTTGCTGATGTAAAAGGATTAAATATTCTAAGACACCAGCCAGACCAATTCTTTATAATTCCATAAGTGTGGAGAAGATCACCTTCATCATTTTTGTCAGGGGAAGAAATAAAACATAACAGGGAGCCCTCTTTTAATACACCTTGCTTTACTCTAGGAAATACAAGTGAGGATTCATTTCAGCATACATCGTGCTTGCTGTTCCTCTCAGCCTTCCTTACACTATAATTTCCTTGTGGAATTTGTGGCTTTCTGATATACCTTGTAGATCTAAGACAACAAAATATATATTGTACAGTTTGCAGTTTTTACTTCTTTATTTTAAACTGAAGCCCTGGAGCATGATAACATTTGTTACTCCAGGAAAAAAAAGTGTGCAGGGTTGCAAATGAAACAGTTTTGAATATCTTTTCATGCCCTACTTTTATAGTTGCTAGTACTCTTTGTCTTGCTCATAATATTTTTATATGGCTGTAGGAAATGGGTGGTTTTCAGTATTTTGTCTTCCATTGATTGCACTTGGTAAGATTTCCAGACTCTACTCATGCATTTTATGTTTGATTATGGACAGCCATAAAAGTTTTCTTAGTTATGCTGTGAGCATAACAGTGGAAATGTATCTCGCTTTCTTGGAATGATGTATTGACTTCTTTTTTTCCCCTGCCAGATGATGTTGCAGACTTACTTGATATCAAGATTATGGAATGTAGTTCTTGTTACCAAAATTGTGCTTCTCCATCTCAAATCTGCACAGTCTTGCTCTTAACATTGAAATTTATTCTCTCAAAGCAATCTCCGATATCTCCCAGAGTGGTGCCAACAGCCTAATGAAGAGAGCTTAGGAAAAATAGCACTGTGGCTGTTTTGGAAGAGGTTCCTAAACTCAGAACAACCTGGATTCAAGAGACTGGGCTATCTGGAGCAATACAGTTCTATTTTGGACACAGCAAAGAAAATTGGAGGTATGGTTAAATTGTAAGTCTTGTAGTCTCCTTTTGGGAGCTGTGGAAGGGCTAATTCCCATTAATGTACAGTCCAGCAGACTCATGAGGTGTCCTGTGTGATGGGATGAAGGGGGTGACAAAGCTGCTTCTCCTCTGGTTATTGCCATCCCTCCTTGCTGCTGATTGCAGGAGAGACCCTGTGGTGTCACATCAGTGACTTTGTGTGCACAGCCTGTTCATCTCGGCAAACAGCAATAACCAGACAAACCCTAAGGAGGTATTAGAGCCTGTGTCTTTACAATAAGATTATGTTCTGAAAGATGCTGAGCATCAGCTCTGAATAAGATCAGAAAGAACAGGGAGTGTGCAGGGCGACACAGAGGAAGCACTGTGAGTCTAAGAGCATTGGAGCTATGAAAGAAACTGCTATGAAATTAAAAACAGTGAGATGTATTTAGCTACGCCACAGCAGCCTGGGTTATAAACCAATGTGAACACTGGTACTTAGGGGCTGAGGGAAGAGAAGGTGGGTGGATCGTCAGAAGGACTGAAAATGCCAAGAGAAAGGACTAAAACATCATAATACTGTAATATCTTCATGTGATGTCAGATAAATGAGCAAAACCTTAGAATGGGATTGTCATCTGTGTGTCTGCTTCTGTATGTGGAATTCCAAAGGGTTCTGCCAGCCTTCTTTTTAAGGAAATTCTGTAATTCCTTCTTTTTCCCCATTAATAACCATTGAAAATTTCTTTCTGAAATGTAAGGTGCTACAAATGCCATGATTTTTTTTTTCTAATTGCAAAGCATGAAAGAAGTCTGCATTTTCAGAGAACAGCTGGCTATTACAGTATGTTTCCTTACTGTTAACCTTATTAAATCATGAGGGAGGTAACCATAACTAACCTAATTTTAGCCCAAATTAAGCTAACTTATTCTTCAATCTCTAACTGAACAAAAGGATTCATCAATCATCTTCACGAGTTCACAGAATCTTGAGATTTCAGGCAACTCTTGTGTTGTATAACCACCTGCAGATCTTAATGCCAGACATCCTTTAACAGTGTCCCCTGCCTAAAATGAAAATGGTTCAAAGCTGTTGTGGGAGAGGATGGAGGGGTTTTCCTTTCCAAGGCGAGCAGTTCTTTCTTCTTAGTCCAAGCCTGTAGCTACTTCAGCCTCACAAGGTCTGCCTTTCAAGAGATGCTTAAAAATTCCAGAGGTAGTGCTTGAAATCTGAATGTTTTTTCTACCATCTGCGCTACTTACGGTGTATGAAGACCTCTGTTAGCTGGTAAAAAGAAGAGCACTTTATTGGAGACTGCTGATGATTACTTGCTCTTTTAGGAAACATTGATTTTGTGTGGAGCATTACTTGAGTCTGAAGTTTAGTCTTCTATGGCAGATATTTCTATTGAGCCTTTAGACCTTTCCCATTGTACTTGATTTTTTGGGAAGGCAGAGCCTCTGCTGTTGGACAAATGCAAACTGAATTGGCTGTGCTCAGCACTCAAAGAGCAGTAGCAGCTTTCTGAGGGCTTTTAATTCTAAATCCAGCCTTTTTGCTACCATAAATTGGTGTCTGTCTTAAACAGAGTGATAAATTAATTCCCTCTCCTCCCTCTAGTCTTTGTTTTTTCCATGTGAGGTTTTAGAGAATCACCATCAATTTCAGCTTTCCAGCTCTGCATTCCCAACTTTAAACCAGCCTAACCTCTCCTCTGGATTATTGTCAGAGGCTCTGTACCTGCTATAGCAGGAGTAGTAGTTCCTCTGTGGTTTCATTCCTATGTCTTAATTTCCCATCTTTGACAATCCATGGCTATTTTCACCTCTGGAGTTCCTCTTTACCTGACCATCCACAGCCCAGGCTGTACCCAGGAGGCTCATACCAGCTTTAGAAGGAGTGACATTACATTGCTTCCTGCTTCTTCAAGCTCTTATTTTAGCTGTGTGAGCATGTCAGGGTCCGTCACTCAGCTGCATATGCTCTCCTTTTCCAAGCTCTGTCTTAACCTAAATTCCATCTTTCAGCCTGGCAGTGGGACTTGCCTGTTTACACCTCTGTCCCCAGGTCACCCGGAAGGCTCAGCCTGCAGCACTCATCTCATTCCTGCTCCTCTGCTCTCCTGAAAGCTGCATCCCGGTGGAATTGTAGGGCTGGTTGGTGCTTGCCTGAATTGGAGTGACAGCTCCTTTAGCCCTGTTTCCTCCAACTCGCACTTCAATAGCATCTGCCCAGCTGAAAGCAGGGATGAAAGAAAGGGATGAAGTGAGTGCTATGGACAGGAAGGCGCAGTCCGTTCTGCAGCCTTTGGGAGAGGCTCAAGTGCCTGCTGAATTTCTTAGGACCTGCAGGGCTAAAATGGGGCAGGTACAAGTCCTAATTCAGGTATAGCTTCTTTCTTACTTACATATTTTTGTCATACTTTTACCTGTGGTCTTGCTTGTCTTTTATGATTTAATGCCCATTTCAACTTCATGAATCCTCCTTTCTTGAGCCATCCCTGACTACAGCCTCAGCTGTGACCATTGGGCTGTTATTTGTGTTCCCATGCTAGAAACTCTTTTAAGATCTAATCCTGAAGATTTTTTTTCCCTTCATCCCTTAATATATCCCTGGCCATGTGACTCCCCCTTCCTGTTTAAATTATAAATCATTAGCTTGTGCTTACACCATAAATGTATCAGATGGAAGGAAGATACATCTCTTACTCAGGTTGAAACCAAAGAATTTGAGTTACATTTTGGAATACCATCCTCTGTAAGATGTCCAGCTGGAGCAATGAGTCCAGATTAAATATGCTCTGAATTCCTATATAACGAGTTTTTTTCTCAATTTATCATTGCTAGAATCAAGCGTCATCTTAGTGCTTTAGCCCCTGCTTTCCTGATCCCTGTTCACAGTCTGAGCCTTATTCCAAGTAATAACCCTAGCCAAGTGATACCAATCTGATTCTCTAAGTATCCAGTTAAGTATTTTTTTGTCCAAAATAGAGGTCTAATCCAAAACCAATTCTAGATTTACAGGCCTTCCTACGGTGATCCTTAGTACTGTTGAGTCCACCTTCTCTTCTTCCCAGCCTTCAGGCAGTTGTGTATGGATTACTGAACTTAAAAAGTCTCAAGTCCAGAAAACAAAATGAATGAACTGTTTGACACCTCTAGCCTAGGAATATATAACTGTTAATTTCTATGCTGTGTTTACTTTGGTAGATAAATTTATCCTAAGCAGGATAAATCATAACTAAAATTTTGATTGGAAAGCCTGTCAAAATAATGCCTTTACCTGAGCAACTCAATGTATGTACACACATTTTCACTCTCAGGGATGGCTATTCTTTTACAGAAAGCTGTCCTATTCACTAATAGCACTGTGCAATTACATTACATTTTCAGAGTGTAAGGAGACAGGCTCAAGCTCTCCAGCCACCCTCACCCTTCCCTTTGGGCTAGATTTTTCCCAAGGAGAGCCTCTCTTTAGGAGAAGCACAGGGAGTACTTCCTGTGCTGTGCTCTCTTGAAAAATGTGTCAACCTGCTATGATCTCTCCATGGCAGCAGATATCTTGGAAAGCCTGGCTCCATTCCAAGTGAGCCAGCATGGATGTGCGTGGTGGAGCCTTCCTCACCATGAGCTCATCAAAAAAGCTGTGCACATGATTCTTCAGATGGATTAAATACAGTCCAAGCACATTTTCACTGATGCTTTCAAACATTTCTCAGGAAGGGATGTTTCTAGGCAGCTGCCCAAGTGTGTTTCTTCAACCATTTGAATGGTAGAATTTTAAAAATATTTATCCCTTTTGATGATGAAGGATATCTATGAAAGATACTCTCTCTTGAAAAAACTAAGTTTATCAGTTTTACAAAGGAGTCATTGTGAATTTAATGCAATATCCTACCTGTAAATAGCAAAATTTAGGTTGGAAGGTTGATGTTCTCTTAGTAGATTGGGAGCAGAAAACCAAGATTGGAGTGAATCTATAAAGACAGTTTTCTAATACATCATCAGTAATGGAAGATCAGTTTTCAGGTCTTGAATTTTCAGAATCACTTTTAAGATCTTGAGTTTTCAGACTGAAGGAGATCTTAGCAGAACTGAATGACCTGCTGTTGGTTTATATTTGTTTTATTAAGAGATTTCAGGAAATGCCTTATATCAAGGCTAACTGCATGCATGTGGTTATTGTCAGCTTTAAACTCTTTTCCAAAAGGTATGAGGAGAACAGTAAAAGAAGGCTGGCAACACCTAAGATTCCTGGAGTGCTCCAGATGTTCTGAGTGGTGAGGCCTTGCCAACATCCTGCTGCCTTGAAAAATCAGCAGGTTGATGGTTGAAGACAATGGTGTTCAGTGATGTTAAACTAAGTGCTTACACCCAGCGGCTGTGAGCCATTGGAAGACTTTCTGCTGCAGGGATCCTGTGCTCTCCTATGATAAACTGGAGATAAAATAGCCGATTCCATAATAAATTTACATTATGGTGGGTAAAGTAGGTCCTTTACTTCTCTCGAATTAAGATTGAGCAGCTGCAAATATAACTCACCTGTTTATCCATAAATCACAAGGGGCACAGACCTGAAGACCTTTGATTGTAGTAAAAAAAATCAAATCGCGTACACTCGGCCAAATTATACTGCAGCTTTTTGATTTCTAGCTCTATGCCATACTTGTGGTTTTGAATCTGTTACTTTGCTTTTCGTTTGAGGACTTTTGAACACAGTCCAATGCTTTGTTGTTTGCCAGTGGGAGAGAGAAGACCTTTTGTAAAAACAGCAGTTTTAGTGAAAATTCCATGGCTAAGGTTCATAATAGTCAGACCTTTCTTTAAATTGTAAGCATCAGTCTTTTTTTTTTTTTTTAAATTTGTGATGAAAGGAGAAGGTTTGATAACCCTGCTTATCCTTTCCCCATGCTATGTGATTTACTTTAATAAAATACCACTTTGCCTTGGGCTTTCTGCTGACTGTGCCACAAGACTTGTACCCCAAAATGTGTTTGTCAGTCTCTGTCACATCTGCTCTTATCTACCTTCATCTCTCTGTCTATTTATGTAACCTTCTGTATCATCAAATGCTTTTCAGCACCGGAATTCTGGAAAACACCCTGTCACAGAGCTACCAGCGTGAGAAGCCTGTGTTTCTCATCTTGCTTCTGAGAGGATGCTGCACACCTGTGTCACATAGTACCACACAGCTGGGAGTGCTGAGGGCCTTGTAATTAGGTGAGGCTGTGCTTCCAAGGGGAAGGAAGAGTGAGCACAGGGCTGTGAATGCTCAGCACTTGATTTCTGATTCATTTTCTTTTCTATCTCTGTAATGAGAGCTCGCAGTGCCTGGGAGATGCTCCATGAATGAGTTATGCAAATTTCTCAGAGAACCTCTGAGATGAGGAAGCACAAAAGTGGTAACTTCAGCACTTTTTCTCTGAAAAAAAAAAAATCTGTGAGTACTGATTCTATTTGTCCTGTACAAAGTAAAGGACCATCCTTTATGCACACAGTTGGAAAGGAGAGAATTAGTAGCCAAATGCAAGTGTAAGACAGGCTTGACTGATCAAGGGGTAGCATACAATAGAGCAGTATGTATATGGCAACAAAAAGATGTGAAAATGTAGAATTCTGTAGTAGAAAGAAGCCTGGATTACAGCTGGTTGCCTGTAAAGCTGGTCACAAATAGCAGTGAGTAAAAAACCTGAGTGACAATTCTGCGGTTGGGTTGGTAGTGGATTAAAGCCCTGCACCTGAGCATTCACCAGGCACCTGCCATGTGGGTTTGCTTCTGTTGCTTTCTCTCCTGTGGGTTTTTCCAACTGCAGGATCAAGGGGAATGGAACAACTAGATCTATTTGTCCAGCAAGATACCTTTATCATTGTGTATCTTGGAATTTTGTGTGGTGTAGAGATTTTTTGGTTTTATTTTAAATTCTCCTTATTTTGCTTTCTCTTATCATCAGCTGTGCTCAGTATCTGATCTCTTAGTCGTCTTTGGAGATTAAGCAAAACGGGTGTTGAAAGTGTTTGGGGAGTTTTGCCTTTGCAATTTGTCTTATTGGGAAAAATCCTGGACTTGTATTTGTCTAGGTCTAGTTTTTTTATGTTTCTTATTGCTATTTGTGTCTTTCCACAAATTGGTTTCACACTGCAGCCCCCAATTCTGGCATTACATGCTGATGTTTTTTTCCCCCTGTGTTTGTCAGCACTGTGCTTCATCTGAGGCACCTGTGAGCTTGACCCAGAGCTGTCTTGCTCCTGTTCAGCTTTTCTCACTTCTTATTTTTCTGCAGAATCATTGGCGCTGTCTCTCATGATCTCATTCAAAACACCTTCACACATTTATATTCTCAAACGCTTCATTAGCCAGATCTAAAATAACAGTTTCTTTCACCTTTTTTTTTTTTTTTCCCTGTCTCTTGAATCAAAACTTTTCCCCATCACTTTTCCTGAATTTTTGGTTCGCCTGTGCCCAGGTAGATATTTAAGATGCAGAAACTTGCCATCAAGAGTTGTGAATCTCTCAGGGCCACTTTCCCAGCCCTACCCCACAAGTAGTACAGAGCTCTAAAGCTGATCTTGGAAATACCACAAAGAACATTTATCTGCTGCGTGATTACAACGTAGAACTGCTGTCTAGGGTTTTCATATATTTTAATGACTTTTACTTCCTTTTTTTACTTCCTTTTATTGCTGCCAGCTGAGCTAGATCAGGACAGGCTGAAATTAGTCCTAAGTTACCCCAGGCATGCTCTTTGCTGCCAGCAGCACCCTGGAGTCCTGTAGCTCACCATCTCAGCTCTACAGCACTCTGCCTGAAGGGAATACAGGGAGGAGCAACAGCAGGAAAACGAGGGTGAGCACACAAGGAAGCCAAAATGTGTGTGGGTACTTAGGGATGGATGGTAAACTTTAAACTTTTCCAACTTTTGAAGCAGTTTCTCCAAGAAAAAGCTGGTCCAATGTTTCCCTAGTGTGTATTGGGTATATGTGAGTGACACTCGGTAGGGACGTGGGGAAAGACGGCGAATCTCTTTGTGTGTGCACTTTGCAAAAACAAATCTGCTTTTTGTAGATTAGGAAGGCATTGAAAATGAGATTATACATACTGTGGGCTCCAGGAGGTTTCCTGAGCTTGGCTGAGGAAGAAAGCAGAATCCTCCTGAGATTCTGGAACACTGAAATGGAGAACTGCTGATACAACATAAATGTTGGCTTGGAGGCGTTACTGATGGGCTGTGAAAGGATGGATTTTGGATCTCAGGATGGGTTTGTCCTGTGACAGCTAAAGTTAAATTATTGCCCCTATTGTTGGTTTTTATATACTGTCTGTGCTTCCAGCCTGGAGCCTTTCCTGCCTGTTGTTTTGCCTTGAAGTAAAGATTGGTAATGTCTGCTAACGAGAATGCCCTGTTAAAAGGAATCTTGGGGAAGTGACACCAATAGCGAAGCTGCGTTGGCAAACTACCCAAGTTGTTAAACTTCAGGTTTGAGCAGCAGATTTTCTCTGCACTGAGCTACTTTCTTATGGCTCTCATGGCTTTCCTTGCTATGATATGACTTTGATACTCTTGTTAGGAGAAGTCTGTAGAGGTCACTTGTCTCCTTGGAAACCAGAAGATAAAATTACTCTAGTTGTATCTGTATTTTGATATAAGTAAGCTTTTTCTTCTCCAAAGGATAGCGAGCTAGACAATGAAGCATTAACAATTTTGTAATGATTTTCTGTCTTTTGCAAGGTTGAGGGGGTCTTATAGTGGAAGAACAATAGCAGCACTCTTAATTGACCATCTGAGTTGTACTATTTGCTTCAAGCGCCTTGCATTCTAATTAGAGATCAAAGCATTGCAAGGTGATCCCTTCACCTCTTACTCCTGACAGTTTGTGGAGTTTCTCTGTCTTTTGTCCAGTCTTCTCTTCAGTGCAAGGCTATTTCTATGCAAATGCTTTAAATAAAACCTTTGTGGAATATGTTTTTTTCTATAAAATTTAGACTTCTATTGGTAAGGAAATAATTTATAATCCATGTCACTGAAGCAGCTGTTATTATGGCGTTAATGATGCTGCACTGCAAGAAGCAGGAACATGGGAAGGTGCTGAGAGTCCACTAAGTGTAGGTCAGAAACACTTTTAGCAGATAAAATAGAAGTAGTATATTTGCCTTAAAAGATATAGTATGACGAGTGATTTTTTGCTTAAGGGAGTTGTGGTGAAAAGCAGCAACTAGACAGATGTGCTCCTAGGAGATTTGGTCTCTAAGCATGTTTATTTACTAGACTGTTTCTTGTACATTGCAGTGTTTAATGCAGGGAAAAATGACCACTTGCAGGGAGCCTGATTTGGTTTGATCTGTATCACAACTATTGATCCTGTGATTTGGTTTCAGGCATTAGAAAGATGAGTGTAATAGGAACTTTCTTCAGTATAATATGTACGTGTACATACGGTGTAATACATGTACTCTAAGCAAAGAATTGCTCCTACCATGCCAAAAATTCACTTTTTTGTCTTGTGATGTATCTCTGATTCTTCTCTAGATGACACTTCCGGGGTGTCATAGAGGTTACAGCAAAATCCTGAGCTTCTTAACTCCTAATTTCCTCTAAACCCTACTTTGCTTATAGAGGGTAGGTTTGCTCACCACAAGGTTTGCTTCTGTATTTGACTATTATGAGATGTAGAAGAAATCCATTTTCAGGACTGGGCAGAGCAGTGCATTGGGTATGGATTTTGGCTTGAGAAGATTGCAGGTGACCAAAAATCTAGTTTCAGATTAATCTGCTCAGAGGAATTGCATGCCAAGACAGTCTGAAAATCCTCCTGTTGAACAAACTCACACAGAACCTGTACATCTCTGTGGAATATGTATACATTTTTTTTTTTTTCAGATGAATTGCTGAATGCTTTCTCTAGCAGCAGCCAGTTTGGTTGCCAGGAGTGTGTTGCACCATTCCAGAACAGCAGCTATGTTTATGCTGTCCCATGAGCTGAGTGTTTCACACATTGCACTTTATTGTGGGCTGAGGCTGTCCAGCTGGCAGATTATTTCTCCAGTACTAATAACAGTTTTGTAATTAGTGTAACATGCAATCCACATTGTCTCTTGCGGAAAATTCAGTCTGCAAGGCCTCTTTGTTGTTTTAAATTTCTGAGCTACTAAAAATTAGGAAGAAATTCCTTGCTGATACAATGTGTGTTTCCTTTCCACTCTTGTTGTATGCCCTTGTTTTTTCTGGGCTCTTGGATGCTCTTAGTGATGACAGAGTTGGAGGCACACTGCTCCCAGCAGCATCCTGATTCTCTTTTCCTGGTTTTTCCAGGTCAGCAGACTTTCTCCTGTCCCCATGCAAACCAACATCAAACATTCTGAATGTGTCCACTGAATTTTAGAAGTCCAGGCTTTGCCCTGTTGCATTCTGCTTGGAGCAGGTTGCTGTAGAGCTAGGAATGTTTTGATGGAAAACTGGATCTGAAAGTGAATTTGGGTATTTGGGTGAGTTGTGTGACACTTGTTAGATGGCAACCAATTGTTTTGGCATTGGAATACTTTGCATACATGTTCTTACTCTGACTTCCCAGCTCAGGACATGATTTTTGGTTATTTTCATGTATCCTGATAAATAATGGCTGGAGCCCAACTTTCAGTGCTACATTTGAGTCTCCTGAAGGGAGGCTTTTTGTAACCTGAAACAAAAAATATGAAATAACTACTTCTTGTCTTTTTTTTGTGCAAAGCAGAGCTTGTTAATGGATTTCTGTGTGTTCAGATAAACTTATCCATGAAGGAATTGACATGAGTTTCTATTAGCATTTAATGTTCTGCAGTGTTTGGCTAACCATTAGTGCATTTCAAAGTGACAGGAATGGGCATCATGATTAAATTATGCACAGGGGTGGTCTTTTACCATTTATATGAAAAAGTTACTACTGCTTCTTCTTCCTGATTTATAACAAGGGATAAAATGAGTAGCACTAAATGTAGGAAGATATGCCTGTCTAAAACATCTCCCAGTTTTTATTCTCACAGAATATTCTGAGTTGGAAGGGACCTACAAGTATGTCCAAAGAGCAACTCCTGGCCCTGCACAGGACACCCCAAGAATCACACCAT
>VZSR01003183.1:297304-329421 GCA_013398615.1 Brachypodius melanocephalos | reverse complement strand
TGTATTCCAGCCTCTCACTCCCTGGTCTGTCTGTATATCTCAGGTGCAGAATCCAGCACTTGTCCTTATTGAAATTCATCCACTTGGTGATTGCCCAGGTCTCTAATTTATCAAGCTCTCTATGCAGGGCCCCTCTGGCTCAAGGGAGACAACAGCTCCTCCCAGATTTTTATCAGCTCCTAGCTTAGTATCTCCTGAAATCCTCTGTCCAAGTAATTCAGGATGATGCACGAGGCCAAGGATGGAGCTCTGGGGAACCCCATTAGGGGCAGGTATTTGTGGTGTTTGGAGATTGGTAGATCATATTTTGGTGCTCAGCTCTGAGGAACTGTCAGGAAGGTATTTTTCAAAAGTAGTGAATCTGAAGGCAGCCAAGTGCATGGCTGCTGGAAAATGCCGTGGAAGATTGCACTGAAAAAGCAATAATAAGCTAAAGACTGCATGTAAATTGTATATAGTCCAAATAAAGCTGAAGCTGCCGTAGATGAAGTCTTATGTGCAGAATTTACAAAGTCCAAGGTAGAGTTTTATATTTTTTAGGCCTGTTTGGAAAGGAAGATCAAAAGCCCCAAATTTTTCACTAAATACTTTCCAAGAAAACCCCATAAAAACATCTTTACAAACAACTATCCAGGCACTTAGGTGCCTACATCAGTTGGATTTTTCTCTATGGAAACTGGAAAAGACTGTTCTAGGGAGTGGAGATTAGAAATTTTTTTTCTTTAAAAAGCACACAGGGCTGACTCGTTGTTGCCCTTTTTGAACTAGACATATAACTCCATGTAATTTAATTTAGCTTCCATGGAAATCAATTGTGAATTGTCTCACTCTTTCCCAGTCAGTACTAAAGCATTTTAATGCTTCAGGATTGATCTAATGAGCCCGGGAATAACTTCTATCAAAGTGGTTTGGTAAAACTAATTTAATTTTTCTGACTAATACTGTCAGGGTTTTAGCCTGTTGGGAATAATCCTGAAAGCTGAATGGGTGCACTAAGTGGAGCTGAGATGGGCTAATAAAGTCTTTACTGGCTGTAGGTGGTGTGATGTTCCTTCACTTCCAGATAAAACTCTACCTTTATGCATCTAAGATTTTTAACAAAATTTTCAGTTTGTGCCCATGGTTCTGGTGTGAGTATTCAACAGCACAGAGAAAGCAGCATTAATAATAGAATTAAAGTGTTTTGTACTGGAAGGGTATTGAAATGATAGTCTGAATTTCAGCTGAAAATAAAGTGTGTATAATGTAGCTCTGCTTTCATTTTGAAACCAGGACTTTATGACTCGTGATGGATTTTTGCTTTGTGGACGATCTCTGCAGCTAGATGTATTTTAATGAATCTGCTTTCCTTTGGTATGCACAGTTATATTAGTAACTAACTGCAGCTTGGCTTGAAATATTTTTATCCCACCCCGAGGGAACTGGGAAAAGAAGCTGAAAAATAAAAGCAAACATTTTGTTCTAATACTAATGCGTAGTTTTCTTTGGAGTTTATAAAAACCCTGGAACTTTTAAACTATTTCCTGCATAATGCTGTGAATTATTGACACGAGCCAAGTTTACATGAAGCTGTTTGTCAGCAAGGTGGAATTTTCGACATGAAACACTTTTTTTTGTTTAGCTGGGATGCTTTGTGTGTTTTATTGGATTAGCCTAACACTTAGGTTTTGAGAGATTTTGCATATCTCTAAAAAAGCTTTTCCAGGAGACTGCAAGTGAGCTCACTTTCCAAAATGCTCGAGGTGAATACAGTTGAAATTAATTAGAATGTAAAATTTGATGCAGAACTTCTCATGTTTCCTGTGTAACAGATATAAATGTGTAGGAAAGGCAGATTGGGAAGCCCTCGTTCTGTAGAAAGATTTTTACTCTGTTAAAACTTGGTGACTTTGATAGACTACTCGTAGATTAAAGGTCTCTTGAGCATATGTGCATTTTTAATGAGGCAGGCCCTAAGGGATACATGTGAAGTTTTAATATTTTCTGAAAGAAATATATTTGTTATTTCAGTCATTCCCACTTACTCAATTTCATCACTTGATGCTGTACAGCCTGTGAAATTCTAAACCTACCAGTCAGTTCCAAAACGTCTGGTTTTTTAAGACAATATCTTTGTACAAATAGTATTTTGTTAGATTACTGGGGAAACCAGAATTCCATTGGGGTGGTTTTCCAAGCAAAAATTTCCTAATTCTTTCAGTTTATTTGTTGTTGCCACTGTAGTACCAGAAGATAATTTACTAACCGTTGCATATCCTATTGACCTATTGATTCTGTAAGTTTTACAGAAACTTAGAAAATATTCTAGTTCTTGGAAATATTAGGTTTATCTTTCTCATTGGTTTAAAAAGAGGAGTAAGGATGTTGGCTGCATTAGGATATTGGGGCTGTTTTCTAGAATCCATTTCTGGTTAGTAAAAGTGCTAGATTGATTTGCTGTGCAAGAGGCAATGGAAGTGCTGATTCTCTTGCATTTTTGTAGGGGAAAGATACAACAGATGTTCAAGAGGATGTTGGGAAACAGCCAGTGCATTAACATAGCATCCAGCTTCTTTTGCCTTGCCATGTGAAAATAAATGTGGCAACAAGTGCAGTTATTTTTGCTATTTAACACCAATCTCCTAGAGTAAGTTTGTTCGGGACTTTTTATGATTTATCATGACTAGTCAGGAATCATTAGATGAGAAATATTACTTGGATAATGTTGTTTGGATTTTACTTAGATCAAATCTGAGCAGTGCATTCCTGGAACATGATGAAGACCTCCAGCAGAGCTGTTACAGGCACACAAACCACCATTAGGCAAACATAAATATGAAAAGTAATCAAATATTAGAGCATTTGCTGAAGAGTCAGGAGAAATGTCTAAAATAATCGAACATTTTCCTGGTTTTTTAATGAATAAAAAGGACTTTCATAAGATATGCTGCAACATCAAGATCAAACCTCCCCATGCAGACTGTTGGGTGCAGTGTGCAGTAAATAGGCAGTAAAAGTTAAAAATCATCGAGTTAAAGTGCTGCTCTCTGTTACAATGAAATCAGTCTCTTTTCTTTTTTCTATTTTTTTTTTCCACTTTCTTTAAGGCAATTTCTGAGTCAAACAGAAGTGGCTGCTCCCAGACATTCAGAAAGCAGGAATTAAGAAACAGAATATAATAGCTATGTTGACTTCAAAGTACACAAAGTCCTTGGAAAAATTTTGTCTCCCTCTTGAGCCGTTGGCACCAGCTGTGTGGGATGCAAGCTGAAAAACTCTGCTGGGAGATAACTACTCAATGCTGACTGATTTTTTTTGTTTGTTTGTTTCTTCATTTTGCTCTTAATTCTATAATTTTTAATCTGTACTGCAATATATTGAATCCTAGAATGAGAAGCATTGCAAGGGTCCTTAAAATGTTTTAAGTGTGACAGGGTGTTTTTAATACATCAGTGCTGTGCTGGATACTTGTGGTATGTATTTTAGAAATACGAATAATTTTAGTACATGTGGGAAAAAATACAATTAAAATTGAAAAATAGCATAACTCTTGGGCCCTAGCTACAAAGTTTTTATCTCTGGAGTCAATATTTAGAGATTTTTGTCCTCTGCACAAGGCTATGCTGAAGAAGTTCTGTAGAGATGTGCAGTGTAAAGGTGGAACATAACCACAGCTGTCAGAATTCAGTGTGTGGGCTGCTCTTAGTTTTATGGTTTAGTTTTGTGTAGTCCTGAAAGCTGCAGGGAGTTGGGCTTGGTGATCCTTGTAGGACCCTTCTGATTTGAGATGTTAGTCTCTATGCTAATTTTTTAATTCCTTTTGTGTTTTTTTTCTTGTGTGTGGCAATGCTGCTTTTCCTGGGGCTTTGGTATTAAATTCCTGGGCAATACTGTGACAATAAAAATTTTGAGCTCTTTTGGATGTTTTGTTTTGGTTTTCCTCTAAAACAGTTAATTAAGCTGTGAGATTTATTTTTCCAGGATGCAACAGGGAACAAGGCTAAAAGTTGAGAAAGTAAATTGGATAGATTTATGGAGAAAAAAGCCACAGGCTAAGGTTCAAGAGGCTTCCAAACAGCAGATTGCCAGGAGCAAGTTATCCTAGATGAGAAAACCCACCTTGGTTTTTGTGATTATTTTATTTCTTCAAAGAGGCTCTTGGTTTCTGTTGAAGAGAATCTGATGAAAATATATGTTAAAACTCTGTGCTGAGGCATTTACCTGTCCTTAGCTGGACTGCCTGGCTGGGTCTAAATATCATTTTTCATACCTTAATCTTTTTAGCACTTACTGGGCTTGGGTGTAGAAGGTATAAAGAGAAAAAGATGGTGGGCAGAAGGAAATAGCAGTCTCGTGCCACATCTCCCAAGGCTCTCCCCTCCAGATGAAGCCATGGATCTGGCAGGGTCCAGACATCCTGGATCCTGCCATCTGCCACCACTGGTTGAGTTAGAACAGTTTCTCCACTGTTCTGTCTTATTTTGAAACGTGCCGACGTGTTTACGGGGTAATTTGCATAAGGCGACATCCGTGTGCAGAACCTGGTAACTCTGAGCCAGATGCTTTTCAAAATTATTTACATATCTGCTGAATAATTTTGGCAGGGGAAATTCTGTACAACCCACTTGTAAATAACTTGTGACAGCATTTCTCATTGCAGTTTTGAACTACCTGAACTAGAAAGAAAGAAATAAAATCCTGCGTTGTTCCTCCTTGATAGGATGAGGCATAACTCTTGACAACAGCAAACAAGAGATGCTATTGCTTTTTTTGCCACCATTTTAAGACTGTTCCTTGCAAATGTGTGCAGCATCTCTGTCTTGTCGGTGGTGAATTCATGATTCCACATCCCTGACTTCAAAAATGCAGTGATACTAATGTTGATAATTCATCTTGGGAAAGAACACTGCAATAGCTATGGAAACGCTTTTTGCAATGTACTGCCTTTGTAATTTTATTATCACTCTAAATACTTATATTATTTCTGAGTAAATATAATTAGAAGTACATAATGGAGTCTCGTTAGGAAAAAAAATCTGCTTTTTTTTTTTTCTCTATTCTACATTGAAAGCTTCTTTCTCTTCTTACCCCTCACTATTTTCTCTTGCATATGCAAGAAAAAATTGGCAAATATATTCCTTTGAGGCTGACTTGCACAGGAATCTTCAGCGTTCTTTAGAGTCCAATGATGACCTGCTGAACATCAGAAACAATCCAAACATGCCTGCAGGTGAGCAATGCTTTATTATGTGACTTGGACTAATTTATAAGTTCTGTATATTTTTACTTGGCTTGTACACAGCCTACTTTTGGTACTGACACTGGAGAGGACACCGGGCCCACATGTCTCTAAAATATGAGTTTGCTGTGGGTGGGGCAGAATGTTTTAATGGTCAGAAAATACTAAATGTTGTTAAAGCACATTCTACACTGCTCCTGTCTCAAGGCAGTAGAACTTCCTCTGAGGTGTGTGTGAATTCCCATTAGGTTGGATAAGCATTGCAAAAACTAACCTTGTATTTCAAACCTCTTTTATTCAGTGTAAGAACATAAAATCTGTTACCTGTATTAACACAGCAAGGGATTTCAACAGGGGAGGTGAGAGAATAATGCACAGAGCATCTTGTTCCAGTCCTTGCAGCTCAAGGCTTCTAAAGGTATCTGTTAAATGCTGGATGGAGATATGAATGTTTTGGAAATGCTCTTTTTTGTTGTTTTCCAGACACCATCATCCTAAATTTCCTGGAGACATGTTCTGTTTGTCCTGATAGCAGAATTTCAAAGGATGATTGACTGATTCTGTTATTAAAGACTATGCCCAAGAGGAAAAAGCTGCTCAGCTTTTTGTCTATCAAATTTTTTCATTGCCTTCTATGTGTTTATGTTAATGTAACTGCTCATATTAATTACAAATTGTATCTTTACTTCCAATAATGTGTTTTTGAAGGTTTAGCAGTGATGTGTGTTTGAAATGCAGTACAAATGGAGGATCCCAATACATGTTCTAGTTTCTTCCTGCTGTTCAGCTGCGACCCTGGGCTGTGTTAATCAGGGTAAAGCTGACACCCTTCACACCCTTCCCCTCTGCTCAGGGCTTGCAAGACATGGAGTACAGAATCCAGTTTGGGGTTGAGGAGTGGGATTGAGCCAGGGGAGTGTAGAAGTCAGTCCCTGTGCTAAGGCTGAGAGCGTTTGAGTTCTTCAGCCTAGGGAAGAGAAGGCTCTGGGGGTACCTTATTGTGGCCTTGCAGTACCAAAGGGGTGGCTGAAAGGTGGGCACAGGCATTTTAGGGTTGCTTGTTGTGATGGAACAAGGAGTGACGGTTTCAGATTGAAAAAGGTCGATTCAGATTAGATATAAAGAAGAAATTTTGTACAAGGAGGGTGGTGAAACACAAGAACAAGGAGATGGGCCTCTGAGCAACCTGGTCTAGTTGAATACATCCCTGTTCTTTGAAGGGATGTTGGGCTTGCCAACCCAGACCACTCCAAGATAAGTTATGGGTTTGGGATTCTGTCATTCTAAAAAAGGGTCTGAAATATTTTAGCTCTAACACTTAAATGCAACCCAGAATCCTGCTAACAAGGATAGTTGGGGTTCGTTGCCTGTCTTTCTTGAATGGCATGGAGCAGGATAGCTGATAGTCCTTGCCAGCTGAATATTACCCTGAACTTGGGGCACCTTGGAGTGCTTTGGGGCATAGGAGAACTGTCAGAATCATGCTAAGTATAGACTGTAGTCTGTTAATGCCTTGGAGACTTTAATGAGCTGGGTTGAGTCAGACAAGGACTCGTGGCTGGTCCAAAGCATTTGGAAGAAATGGCAAACCCACTGCAAATATTTCTTGTGGTTTTGGGTTTTTGTTTGGTTTCTTTTCACCATTCTCTTCCATTTACCCAATTAATTGGGGTCACTGCTTTGAAAGCAGATTTGTTTTATTTGAATGAATTAGAAATGCACTTGCTTGTTGCTATGTTTAAAAGAGTCTGATTTATAGAAATGGAAGAATCATTTGGTTCTAAACCTGGATAGCTTAAAAATAGGTGTGGGTGACTGATTCTGTTGTAGCAATATAATGTCAAAACATGAGTTGAAGAAAGGACAAATAATGTAAAATGTTGACTGCATCTTGTAAACCCCTTTTGGTGGAACCCTGGCATCTTTTCCAGTGCAAGCTTAGTTTAGCTTAATGTTCTGTGCTCTGAAAGGCCAAGATGTTCAAGCTGACTAACTTACTAAATGACACGTCCTGTTGTGCTGGATCTGCCAGGGAAGAGTCAAACATGGCAAAAACGTTCACTAGCAGCCCTGAAAAAGAAGTTTTGTGAATTAGATGTACAGTCAACTTCCAAAATCTCCCAGAAAGAATATCCACGGCATCAGTAACCTCACTACGTTGCTAACAGCCACTTCTGAAAGATAGGCTTTGGGATTTTGAAGAGGGTACATTGATGAAAGTTTCATTAAGCAAAATAAGTTTATAAAGAGGGATTTTGAAATATTCCAATTATTTCAAATATTCATTGAAGTGTTTAGTAGCTGCTTTGAAAAATCTGTGGCTAGTAAAGGAGACATAGCCATTAAACTCCAAACAAAGCGGTGTTATTTCAATTCCTGTTTCTATAAATAGCAAAAGGGTTCATACTTAAATGATTCACAAAATGTTAGTAAATGCACCTTGAGCTGTACTTTTTCAAGAATGCTCTGCCTACTATTAATTATGCAGATGGAGTAGTAATGCTTTATAAGACAATATATGTGTGCTGATTAGGTACTAAAATAAATCTCAACAGTTTGGGGGGAAATACTGTCTAATGATGAGCCATAACATTTAGAACATAAATATTTAATTTCTTGCTGTTGTGTTTGGGGCTTTTTTAACTCAACACTTTGTCTGCTACATGCACAAAGGGAAATTCAAAAGCCTGTGGAAAACTACTCAATTAATGAAAGGTAAATGAGAACAATATTTTGGAAAATAGGCTATGTTTGGTGGGGAGAGAACTGTCCTGGGAGAGATTGGAAATAAGTTTGTTTTAAAATTCTCTGTGCATACCATCTGCTTAAGCAAAAAAAAAATTCCTTTGCTTAATTTTGAAAAACATTTTTTTACCTTCCCCAGCTCCTGCTCTTCATAGGCAGCAGTGTACATTATCAGAGATGGGGCTGTTACGTGAATATCCTGTGGCAGTGTGTGAATTTAAAAGATGGAGTACATTGCTAACTGCTTACAAGTTTCTCTCACAGGACAGATTTTGCTTCAAGTTATTGTACCAGTTGTAAAGAAAGTAAGATGAAAGTTAGGAACTAGCAAGCAGAGTAAATTTTCTACCTACACTCCAGCAGCTTTCGTGCTATTTTTATTATTTATACCCCATGAATATTCTAATGGAAGTAAAGCCTGCTTATGAACATCCAGGTGGGAAAGGGAGATGCTAGAGAAAACATTCTTTTATCATATTTAAAACTATTCAAAAGACAGTGCTTCCACATAGAATAGGTTTCAATAAAAAATTTAAAACTAAGCCAAATAATAAGTAAAAAAATTAACACGGGGGTAATAATCAGATGGCAAATAAATCCTGACGGCTTCTATTTTTTTTACAAAGAAAAAAAGAATGTAAAGGAGTTTGAAACTGTGATCAGGGTGTCTGGTCTAACACTTTTCAGCAGCACTGTTGACACAGTTCCCATCAGGAATGTTTGTTTACTGCGGAAACGCTGTACAAAAATAAATCCACGGAAAGAACAGATATTTTTTGCTGGGCACGCTGCGAGTGCAGCGTGGCTGTGTTGGTGTTTGACTCGGGACAGGCACAGTTTGTCTCAGCAGCCCCTTGTCCCTTTCTGGGTCAGAGCCCGTGTGCCTGTGGCGTGTGACACTTGCTCATCCAGGGAGGGCGAGCTGCTGGAAATGTCACCCCCCAAGGGAAGCCCAGGGGGGAGCTGAGCCCTTGCTGCCCTGAGGTACAGCTGGGGCATTTCGAATCAGAGTGTTCAAGGCTTTTAGAAGTGCTGAATGATGCAGTCTGTGGAGGCAAAATGTCACTTGTTCTCCATATCCCATTTTTTGCAACGGATGTAAGGGCTAGAGCTGCTGTGACTAATGCCACGTAAAATGAACCCCGTCTGGGGTTTGAAAATCTCGTGCCTTTACGCCCATGTTAGAGACTCGTGCTCATCATTGTTTCCAGTCCTGGCAAGAGATATGGTTGCACTGAAAATGCTGCTCCAGGGTCCTGATTTACAAACTTTTGTGTGCTTTAAAGTAAGGGATTTGATCAGATGAAGCCCAAAGGTCCCTTTCAACCTTAAAATTATTCTCTGATTTTTGCTGTTTGTTGGATATGTTAACTGGAACAAATGCTGCCTGTAATAATCTGTAGCATTTCAGGGACTCCTTATATGCTTTCTGAGAGGCATTTAACATCTATCAGCAAGCACAAATGACTTGCCAGGGCCTTTTATCCACTAATGCAAAACATTTCTTTGAGAATTCTAAAGCCAGTTCAAAACAAACTCAAACCAGTTCTGCCATGGATCATCATCTCAGATCATTAGCTTGCTTAATTATGGGCTTCACGCAGAACTCTGCAGCTCTCTAATGCTTTTTGCGCTACCTGTGAACATCCAGAAGTTACTCACAAATGATTGCTCATCCAGCAGCCAGGCAGACGTAGAAAAAGGGCTTTTTGAGAATGATCATGCCCTTTGTTTAGGGATAGAAGGAGGCATATGGCTTTCTGCATTATTCTGCACCGCACTGTTTTAATTTCTGTGTCAGATGAGTCCGGGAGGGCTGTCAGGAGCAGCTGTGCTGTGCCAGACATTCCCTTCCCTGAGCTGCTCTGCGGTGCCAAGGCACTGCTTGGTGAGAGCGGCTGGTCCGGAACGTGCTGTGCTGCTCGCTGCCCTCCCGTGCTGTTCTCTCTGCTTTCACCCCGTGCCTCATCCTTCCTCATGGCTCTGGGAGCAAGGCTGCTGTGCCCAGCCCCTGGGAAACCCTCCAGGAGGAATGTTGGTCATGATTTCCAGACTGTGGGCCGCTCCATGGTGCTGCAGCAAGGTGATCAGTAATGCTGCCAGCAGCAGTCCTGGGTGTGAGCAGAAATAACCAACAGAGAGGAGAACAGGTAATCCTCTGCTAAGCTGTCATTTGGCTGTTGCAAAGCATGCTGAAACTTAAATATCTTTAGGAGACTCAGTGAAAACAAGTAATGCTATAAAATACTTCAGATGAAGTGAAAGAAATACCGTACATTTCAAATCTCCTGGCACCCCCAAGGGTAGCAAGCACTCCTTTCTGTATTTATGATTGTACAAAGACTATGCTTTTAGGGTGTTGTTAAATTATGCTTCTCTCTTTGGGAGGTTGATATTCAAAAGCAGGAAAAAATACTCTAAGCTGCACCATGATTTTATATTGGGTAAGTAGTTTAGTGCTGTAGGCAAGAAAGAATACAGGTAAAATCGCTTAGGTTTTAATGGTTCGTTGTTTCATGTCACTTCTGCCAAGGAAAACCATTCGGGTATAAACTTTGAGAAGCAGCTTCTGTCTCAGAGACAGAGAGGTCTAATTGTTATCTGACATTGTTCCAAAAAGCAGAAAGAATTTAGCCCTGGTGAAATGCTGATTGCATAGGTTCCCCTGAGTGGCATGTGGGGTGTGCAGCTTTTCCTAAGGGTTGCTCAGATGCATGGGGAAAATAGAACGTGTGTGCAGCGATTCTAGAAAAAGACAGGAACCACTTGTGAACTAAATCTATTGTTATGCAACGACTTCTTGCTGGTTGTGAAATCCCCGTGCATTACATTATAAACAACAGCTGAGCGTGCCTCTTCCTCAGCAGAACTGTTGCTTTAGGAGGTGGTTTAGAGGTGAAAAAGGACCAGAAGGGTACTTACTTCATGGAGCTGGGTCTGTGGGAGCCCTGTGTTTGTGCCACATATCATATGATATCAATATGTCATGTTTCTCTGTGTTACAACTACTTACCCTGTTCTTAATTAAATGGAAATGGCTTCCCCTCCTCTCCCTCAGCCAGATCCTTCCCTGGGTGCACTGCCTTCCTTAAATCCCAGATAAAGGAGATTTCTGTATGCCTACCCTTAATTCTTCCAGTTTCATATTTGCTGTAGAAGAAAGGTGGTGGCAGATTTTTGATTTTTCTTTTTGTGTGTATTTTTGAGATGCTGCAGCTGAAATGACTTCTATTATGAGCAATCAATTACACTCACCACAGTGTTATATTTGGAGATATTCCTGCAGGAGGGAGCTCTGCCATGAGCTGTGTTGCTTGCACAGCTGGGACAACCCGCTCTCAGTGCTGGAATTTGCAGTCACCTGGCAGGGAACACCTGGCAGTGGAACAATTGACACCTGGGGGGATTCATTACCAGAAACTGCCTCTCAAACCGTGTGCATGGACATTTGGTGGTGTTGTAGAAGATAATGCAATGATTTAACTTTGAGGTTATATTTACTCCTTCTCTCTTTTTTCTGGTGTTGTTGACCTTGCAGCACCTTGTGTAACTTCCTCCTCTTGTCACTTGGTTGTTGTCTAGAGAGGCTTCAGCCTTTGCGGTAGCTACAGATCCTGTTCCTACAGCTCCCAGGGAATTTTTATTACATTCTCAGGAGACAGTGCAGTGATTAGGCAGCTTTACAGGGAGCTTCTGCAGCCCTTTCAGCTCTGCTGTATCTGATCACTGGGTCAGGACCGTGCCCTGTGTGTTTAGAGGATGCAATAAAGCACGCAGTAAATAGAATATTTTGAGAGAATTGAAAAATCCAGTGGGTAGCAGTAACAGTGAACCCCAACTGAAGGTTAAAAGCCTCTTCAAAACATGATACTTTGAGGACTTTGAATGCAAAGAGAAAAAAAAAATACAATTTTCCTCTTATTCATCACAAAACTTCAAGGAAGCTTTTTATATAAATAACCATTTTCCTTGGTTTAGCTGCAAAACAGGTGGCAGTGCAGAAGTCCACGTTAAAAATGATGTTTAGCTGCAAGCGTGCTAAGATTGTTTGCACAGTGGGAAATTGTGTTGAGATATTACAAGGTAATTTTTTCCTGATCCTAATAAACTTATGGATGGAACTTAAAGGGTTGTAATTGCTCACCTGGAAGTAATTGTTGTAGAAAAATAGCTGCAGTATGTAGAATGTGTTTTTCTCCACATTGTGGGACTTCATTGTCTAATCCAACAGTTTGCCAGTCAGTTAATCAACCCAAAAATCAATGTGTGCTCTTGATCGATATTAGCAAACAGATGTAATTTCTTTTTGTTAGTATAAGAGACTCGACCCCTTGGGAGTACTGTGGGTAATTATTCACAGATCAAAAGTTGTCTTCTAACATGAATTGTTTTCATCTATTTGAAAGAATATTCAGTAAAAAAAAAATCTCTCAATTCACAGGATATTTAAAAGCACACTGCAACCTGAGAGAGAGAACCAGAATCATGGTATGAATGAGGACAGAAATCACTGCAGAAAGTCCTAAATAAGGCTTTTTTCCTAGGTAAGGTGTTAATCCCATATTCTAAAATACTCCTCATTATGTTACATTAGCATTACATGTTTTTCTTTTCTGAAACACTCCATACTAAAACATTTCTTTAAAGCAAATAGTTACCATATACTATAAAATTAATGCATTTTCTCGTTTAATAATCAATGTTTTTGTGACCAGCAGTGTAATGTCAGTAGTATTTAACAGTGACAACTGTATGATGTTAACATAACGTGCTGTGGATGGTTTGTCTTATCCCATTGGGATACAACCTGAAAGGTCTGGGTCAGTCTTTGAAAGATGAAGAAACTAAGGATGATGTTTATAGAATAAAGGAAGCATTAACAACTGTTTATCTTCACAAGTGGATTAGAGAAAGTAGCTTTAATGGGGCTTTTATTTTAAGGCTGTTTAATTTTATGAAGAAGTAGATGTGTGTGTGTGTGAGCATCATTAAAATTCACCCTGTTTCAATGGCTTTTGGGGTGGACTCAATGATGTTCTGGACTGTGGAGCTCTAAGTGACATCAAATCTGTCTGAGGAATTCTCTTTTTTTTTCTGCTTGATTTGCCAGACCCCATGGTGTAAAACAAAGCCTAAGATGATATTTGTAAGGCTCTCTTTTCTTTGGTGGGAGGTGAGCAGGCTCCTTGGCTTTGGGGCACACTGGGAGAGCCTCATTCTCCCCAGCACATTTGGGTGGTAGAGGCAGGATGAACATTTCACTTTATTTTTGGTTTTCCTGGTTTTATAAAACCTAACAACGGTCCCTAACTTTTTTGGCAAGAGTTCACAGTGCCCAAGATGGATCTGCTTTGCTCTGTTTAAAGCTAAAAATAGCCAAATGGTATTTTGGGTCCTGTAGCAAGTGATACCTTGGTACTCCAGTTTACTGTGGGTGACATTTTAAAAGATTTTACAGTGAACAGCCAGAGGAGAAACTGGAAGGATTGGATTCTTAGCCATTATGTGCCACGAAATAAGAGAAAGAAGCTAACTGGCAAGTACAGTTGTGTTTAGACCTCAAGTGGGGATATTTCAAAGCAGATCTCTGCTCAGCTATGCATTTAACTGTGATTTTTATTTTGTTTTCTTTCAACACTTCAGCCTTTCATATAGAGAGATATATGTCACAACACAGTGATTAACAGCTGACTTGTGGAAGCTGTGGCGAGGATTAAGAGTGACTTTGTTCTCAGTGCTGAGAAATAACATCTCCTCTGAATGGCAGCACTGCTTTGATTGATACTGAAGGTGTTTTCTGAAAATAGTCATTGACATCCATAAATTTATAACTTAATATGTACCTTCAGTCATCAAAAGAGGTTCTCTATACTTTGGTTTTAGCCATAACTTACTGTGATCTCAAACACACGCTCTCTTCAAAGACACTTCTGAGGCTTGTTATTGAATTTTGGCTTTACTGTAGCTGGAAACGCATTTCACATGAGCGTACACTGCAATTCCACACTCAGGTCATTCATTAACCTTCTTCAGGCCCATTTGACTGGCAGGCTTTCACATGTCCACACAGCCTGCCTTCTGAGGATGGCAGACGAACCTTCTTTTAGCTCCTCCTTATTCCTCCATCCTCCTGTGATCCTCCTGTGTCCTGCTCATGAGTCACCTCTCATCATTTAGCTGCTTAGATTTTCAAGTCACAGAGGAGTTTTCAAGTCCTCACATCCCCCAAAAGAATATCAAATGCAACGCCAGGGCACTCTTGTGGTGCTGTGAAACATTTGGCTCTGTAAGAAGGAAGAGCCTCGAAACAGTGTGGTTTTTTTGATGTCAAAACCTGTAATCTCTGTTCTCCAGATACCGATGATCTTCAGGGGATCGCTGTTTCAGGAGTCATTTTAGAGAGGGAAGAATGATAGAAACGAGATGGCATAGCTGATGAAAGGGTCAGGATGCACCACAGAAAGCAAAAAGGAATTGGACTAGAGAGAAAATCAGTAGATTTAAGGATGAAAAGATAAATTCCATGGTAAAAGAGATAATGTAAGAATCTGTGGGAAGAGTAAATACAAAGATGTGATATTAGTATGAAAATGAAGAGAATATGAAGTAGAAATCAAATTAAATCAAACTGAGGATGTTTAAAGAAATCACCTGAAAACTGGGAAAACTAAAGAAAGGTGATACTGTTAGGCATCAAAATGAGCTGTAGGCACCGACTTTAAAAAGGGGAATTAATTTAAAAAATTCCTGTGATGTGTATAAAATTTGAACAGTGAAAAATGGATATCTTGCAGCTCAGTCTGCATCTTGTCTGGAACACAGTGGTCTTGATGCCTTGAGAGGCTGTCTAGAACAGAGGCTGGGCAGAGTTAAAGGAATAAAGTAGATATTTATTGAAAGACCTTCAAAGGATACACCTTGGGCAGGACAAGAGCATGGCCAGGGCTCCACCCAAGATGGACCACGAGTCACAAGTTTTCACATTTTTAAAAGTTTTGGTCCATTTACAAATTGCAGTTAATTGTCACATTACAGCTTCAGGTAATGAAGTCCCATCCTCCCAGACTGCTCTCCTCAATTTGCTGCTGTTTGTACTTTTTGGGCCTGAAGCTGCAATGGTATCCCTGGTTCTGGGGCTGGAAAAGGATTGTTCTGTGTAACCACACTGTGAAGAGAACTTGCTAACACTTGATGTGAAGTTCAGTGTTATATACCAATGCAGTACAGAATCTGGAAAATATGAAAGCTCAATCTTAAGGCATCAGTCTCATTTCTTGTACTTTCCTGTAAGCTCTGCTTGCTGCTCTGCTGTTTACCATTCACTCCAGCTAGGATGACCTCTGTTGTTCCACACTGCATATGTTCTTGTGAGTTCTGTTGTAGCTGCAGTTTTTCCCCCTGTCAGTTTGTTCCTTTTGGCTTCTAAATATAGCTTTTATTCCTTTGAACATGCATTACTGGCCTCACACGCTGCCAATAGCAAGGAATAGATTGGTACATAAAGGAACCATGGAGGATTACAAAACCACTGATGTTTTTTCAGGTTAATTGTGTGTGAGGGAGCACAATGCAGTGTCTAGGCTTAAAGGAATGCTGTTAGGAATACTTTTTTTTTTATTTGTATTCTGAACAACCCTGCAGTAAATGTGCCTGGCTTCAGATATATTGGAATTTTATTTTTTCTGTATTATGGCATTGACTCCTTGCTGCTGCTGCATGAATATTTGTTATTAAACAAAAAAGTTAATTATATTTCTTTGAGGTTAATCAATTAGTAAGAAACTTTAACCATTTAAATATACTTGCACTCTGTCATTTGTAGTGTTTTAATAGATGACCTCCAAGTTTTATTTATTGCTAAATATTGGTTAGCATCTAGAACTGCTGCTGGCAAGGGCAAAGCTCTTAAGTGTTTGAAGTTAATGCCCCAGACTTCCTCTATTTCTGTGCTAGCCTGCTTCAGAACAAAAACTAGTTTTTGTGGAGAACTTTACCCTGGGGTGCAGTTTGTGGTACAGGAATATTTGCTAAATTTGGGTCTGAATATACCTTATCCCAAACCTGTGGATGGAGAGCTGCCATTGTGAGTGTTCTTGGGCAGTCAGAAATCAGCAGAAGCTTGTGAACATATTAATAAACTTGAATATTGGTACTGACAGCTCGAGGAGGCAGATTTTGCTTTAAGGTAGAGGTTTCTGGAGCTAAGTGTTCACACAATTTCAGTCTCTATTACAATATAAGACATTATATGGGAATGTTATAAAAAGTGTGATTCTTACAGACCTCATAATGCTCACAGCCGGAACTGTTTACTCTGAAGTCTGTTCCTTACTGGGTGTAATGGAAAAAACTCTTTGATCAGTATGGATGTTAAACTCCTTTCCCAAAGATATTTTGGCTTGGGACAGCATTTTCTGGGGGAAAAAAAATGACCATGTTGGATGTCACTTTGCTGCTTTCTTTGAGTTATGGCTGCAGTGTGCATTAGAGGAGGTTTGACAGCATCTGGTACAACCAGAAGCATCAGATTTAGGCTCAGATACTTGGATCCTGAGATGCTGATGTGAACTGGGCCTCTCCTCTAGTAAGCATCCATGAATTAGCATGAGCTGCAATTAAAGCAAATTTAAAGAGCTGCTTTATCAGTTCTGATGGGTTTTTGTCTTAATTTTCCCATTTTATGCTCGTGCTGGTATTGTGTGCACATGTGAGAACACATATTCCTTCCTCTGGCTTTTGAGGGCAGATTGGAGGGATTTGTGTTTGTACACTCTATGGCAGAATTTGTTCACTCTGCTCAAAAATAAATTTGAAGAAAAATTAATATTTCAGATATATTCTTAAAAAAAAAAAGTAAAGAAATTCTTTGGTGTAGTGTACATCCTGCTGTTTATGAGATATATTGTCATTTTCTTTCCAGTGATGATTTGGACCTGGGTGTGTCCCTGGATGCCTCATTCAATTAACATTTATCTTCTTCCTTGTGATGAATTTACATCAAATGTCAGTGCTGCTCTCCTCTCCCAGTTTTAGCCTGGGCTCTTTGCAAAGGGGCAGGGGTGAACCTTTCTATCAAATAGCATTGAAACACATCCAGTGCTCATGGATGGGGTTGGACAAGGAGCTCAGGAAGCAAAAGTCCTCTGTTTGTCCAGAAAGCACATGGTGGATGCAGTCTGAGTTCTTGGTGGTCCATCTACAATTTTGATCTGGAGAGCTCAGGGTTTGTTTGAGCCACCTTTGCACTCTGCAGCTTTGAAAGGAAATTGTTGATGCTTCAGGTTCAATTGAGGAGGGAAATCTGCAATCTGAGAGCTGAACTGAAGTCACGAGTGCTGCTCAGGTAACCAGCCAGAACCCTTTTGGATAGCAGCTTCCAGGAAATACCTGGAATTAATTATGAAGGTTGTATTTCAATTGCAGGCTGAGTGATAAAACACGTGATGTTCCCTAAGCCCTCATCTGGTGATGAAAGTGTTTAGGGTCAGAAAGTTTAAAAACACAATTTATTTCTTAATAGGTGGAATTTACATCTGAAAACTAAACTCATGTTTTTGTTCTTGGAGGGCAAGTTCATTCTGCAACCTCCTCTGCTGTCAGTGGAGACTGCAAAAACCTCTCTCCCTGAACATGTTATGGAGTTTATAAACACTTCCAATACCTGGGGATTTTTACATCTCCATTGCATTTAAGGAAAAATTGCAGATGGATTTATACCTCGTGCTGTTTCAATGCATAAATCCCATTTCCTTAAAAGATCTAGCTAAGAAATAAATTTGACTGTGCCTTAAGAGCAAAAAAAAGTTAAATGGGAAAAAGATTTTCTTTTGTAGCAGTTTAATAGAAAGCACCAGCTGAGCCTGATTCATTGAAATGGCAGCAGCAATTATTGTCACCACAACAAATCCTGTTGCTCAGGTAGAGCCTCATTTGTTTAAAACTGTCCAAAAGCTTTTGCTTTGATCAGAAATATAAAAGTAGCTACTATGTTAATCATCAATGTGTTGTGAAGGCAGAAGCAGGGAGATGTGCCAAAGAACATTTGGGAAGGACTGTGCTGGTTTGTATTGAGGTATTGGTTTTTAAGTAAGTAATATCACCTTACTTATTGCTCTTTATCTATTTGGTGATAGTGATCATTGGGGGATTTCTTTTGGGCAGTTTAGGAATTCTTTTAGGAATATCAACAAAGCTTATTTGGTGAACTTTTTATTTTAAATTCGTTTAGGAATTGTTCCTAAGACAATTTTTTCCTTTAAGAATGGCGCCCAAAAGGGACCAGTAATGTGAATTAATATTATTCAAATTCCTGTACCCATAGACTATAACTATTAACTAAATTGTCTCTTTTCTAAAAAGAATTCCTGGAGATTTCTGATGAAAGTGCTGTATGGCTTTGTGCTCCTTAAAATGCTGGATTTATAGAAGGCTGTTGTGATTCTCCATATGACTTTTCTTCCTATAATGTTAAAAGGCAGCATAATTCTGTTGATGAAAGACCATTATTATAGAAGAAATCTGTCTCTTAACAGGTTCCCAGCATCTGACATGAGAGACAAAATTGTCTGAGGACAAGAGACCCGTGTAGAAGTGAAGGGAATTTTGACAACTGGAGACGGGGATCCAGAGCTTTGGGGAAAATGAGTTCAGCACCACTGACAGCGCCGCTTTAAACTCCACCCTGCAGCTGGGAGGGCAGAGCACAAAGTGCCTGGTTTTTTGGTTTTTTTTGTTTGTTTGGTGTTTTTTTTGTTTTGTTTCTTTTGGGTTTTTTGAGGTTTTTTTATCCTAGAAGACAAGAATGCTCTGTTATCAGATTGCTGAATCTTTGACTGTCTGCACGGATGTTTCAAAGCAAAGACCACTCTAAATGAAGAATATTCTGATGGTCTCTGAATATGAGAACGGCTGACTGCTTCTCTCTTATAAACAACACATTTTAAGTTTGGGCTTTTTAAAAATTCCCCCCAGTTTTGCCCACACGCTCTCAGATTCTCCCTAAAATGTCAAGAGCTTTGTATGCTTGTCTCTTTTCCTTCTGTGGTGACATTTTTTGGCCTGAGACTGAGCTTTTAAAGAAAACTCTTTTGAAGGACTCAGCCTCGGCATCTTGCCAAGATTTTTTAATTAAAACACTCTTCATCAGATATCTGTATTTTCTTTGAAAAAAAAAAAATGCCAGAACAATTATTTCAAAACTATATCAGTGGAGTATGCTTTAAATGTATGATTAGTTTGTAGGCACTTGAAATTTGATTTTACAGTTTTCTCCTACCCCATGAGTTCCCTGCTGTGGCTTAATTGTTACTGGCAGTGAAAATCTGCAATAATCTCAAAGACATCTGGTTCCCTCAGTTTTATTAACTTGAAGCAGACAGGAGCAGATATATTGCAACATACCTATGCCTCAAATACTTGCAATCTTCAAGAATATTAGTTGTGTCTCATAAAAATGGTTCAACCTTTTGTTCACAAACTGCTTTGCTTTCTTAATGTTTGAGTAAAAAGCGTTTAAGCCTTGTTTCTAGTATGAGCTGTGAAAATAACCTGATATTAAAATCACTTGGGGTTGGAGAGCTAAAGAGGGAGAAGGTAAAGGTCCAGGAGGAATCTTTATTTTGGCTCTTTCCATAAGATAGAAAGAAAAGAAGAGTCTCTTTGGTGCCTTCTGGCAGGAGTGCTGGACTACAGCAGAGCCACTTTGAATGTGGGGGGAAAAAAAAAAATGCAGGAATATTTGATTGTTGGGTGCAACATGAATAGGCTTTTCCATCAGAATGGGATATCTTCTCAGGATTTAAGGTTTTCTAAAGGGCTGGTGCTTTCATAAGTGTTCCAGGCTGAGGATGTTTAAAGCCTGTGGTTGTTTGTCAGCTCCTGGAATGAGGCACCACCTCACAGGACAACCCCAAGCTTGGGGAGAGGCCAACACCATGGCCTGCCAAAATTAAGGAGGAACGTGACAGCTACTCTGCCAATCCTTGCCAACTTGAGTTTAGGCCTCACGAATATTTTTTGGGAATTTTTTCCCTGCAGACCCCATCAATAAAGAGAAAACAGGTTGTCAAGAAGCCCTGCACTGAACCAGTTTCATTCTCTTAAGCTGGCATAAGTCTAACTCTTCTTTTCTTCACCCTTAGGACTCTTGCAAAACACATCTAATCTCACCCTCCTGTACCTGCATTTTGTCTGCAATACCATTACATACTGCTGTTTTCTGTAAATAAATAAAATACTTGCAGATGTGGCTCAGTATCCAATGGAAACCATTATGGTGAGAAAGAGACATAATTTCTTAACCATCTTTTCAGCATAGCATGGGCACATATCATCATATAAAAATGCTTTGGCTTTCTGAGTTGTTATTAATTAAATAATCATGGGCTTCTATTGCTAGAAGTATTGGAATTGTTAAATAGGAATACATACTGAAAGGAGCATCACATTTTTATATATATTTTAACACTTTTTATTTTTTCTAAATGCATTGCAAAGCTCTTTAGAATAATAAAGCTTTTTAAAGTTGTTTAACATTAGGTAAGCTAAATTCATTATTTAAAACAAATAATATTGAAATGGCAGCAGAGAGTTTTATTTAGTCTCTAAAAGCTTGTGTTAATGGAGACTTGTTAGCGCTCATGATGAAAACAAACCTGTTTACTTGAGGTGTGAATCAAAAAATTAGGCAAAAATGTTCTGAATTAAAACAGACTCAAAAGTGTTTGATTTATTGGGGGAACAGGAATTTTATTCAGGAAGAAATTCAAAACAAGAAAGTAGACTTGTCATCAAGGCAAGTGGGTTAATAGATCCAAGATTAGTCTTTTATTCTAATTTAAGGTGTAAGAGTTCTTATTTCTGTAGTGCATTTTGCTGTACATGATTTAATCTTTGCTCTTTTTGGTATTTTAACTTGTATTTGTTGCAGGATCCTAGAAAACCACCCAGCACAAGCTCTGCAGGAGCCCTTTGGCTCTAGCACAGCATCTACTTGTACTTCCTTTATATTCTTTTAACAGTTTTTGAGAAACGCCTAAGAAAATTTTAGGAATTAGAATTAGCACTGTAGAAGTCCTTTTGAGTTGAGAATATTTTAATTTTTTTTTGGTATTATTGTCTTATTCCAGACAGTAGCCCTGGAACAAAGTCAGAAATGGGAGAAATTAATCTGACTGTAAGTAGAGAGGTTTTGATGGACTGCCCAGGGGTCCAGCTCCCAGTTTTGTCCTGAGAGGACTCTACAGATTCCCAGTGGTTTCTTCCAGGACACTGAGATATCTGCAGTGGGAGGAAGGGTGGTTGGCAGCATTTGTGCATGAAAAAATAAGGCAAGTCTCTTGACAGTAAGAAAAATCCACTAGTGTTGTGAAAAGCATTGTTGTGCGCAGTTTCAGCATAATTTAATGCTTTGGAAATCTGGAGCACTCACTATAATAATTTGCTCAAGTTTGAAAGCGATAAAACTTAGGCAGGAAATGTTACTGGCCTTACTGCTACTGGTGTCCGCTAACTCAGACCTTTAAATCACAGCAAAATAAATAAAATATGAAATACAATAGGGCAAGAGTAGCAAAGCACAGTTCTGCCTGCTCAGCTACTTGTTGCTGTAATACAGCAGATGGATGGGACAATATATTGAATTACTTTGTGTGCAGACACCCTGATGTTTTTCCCCCATTTTTTCCTTTGTGTATGTTTTGTTCTGATAGTGCTACCTCACAAATTCCATTTCAGTATCTGCCAAATGTTGCATTTGGCTGGGAGAATTTACTCCAATTCTAATCCAATCACTGCTCACGAGCTGGATGTATCATGAGAGGCTTTCTAGCACATTAAATCAAAATCAATGAGAGCTTTGACTTCTCTTCCATCTCTTTTTTTCATTTGATGTTGTAATGATTGCTTCAGGAAAGCACGTTTGAAATGGATGTGAAAATAGTTCTGTTCAAAGCAGCAGGATGAATTTGGGATAGCTTCTGGTTTAGGAACAGTTGAATCAGCACAAAGTGTTGGTAAGGATGTCAAAAATTCATAGATGCAGCAGTGGGAAAATGTATTCTTTAGACCTCTCATGTAGCACTGTATATTTTTGGAGTTTTAAAGAAATACAGAGCAATATTTTTAATAATGATCTGCTTGTAGGAAAGTGATGGTAAAGCCACTGTTTTGAAACAAATGGAAGATTGCTTAATATTTATTAATATGGGGCTAAATTTTATTATCTATTATTTGCCATTATGTTCCCTGCTGATTAAATTGTTGCATGAACTGTAATTCAGAGTGTGATTTGTTTCTAGTAGGCATCAAACTGCTCTTTACTCTGTTTTATCTTCTTTTTTTCCCTTAAAACTGGTAGGTTGAGATGTTGGCAGTGTCATATTTGGTGGGCTACAACTCATTAGCGGTCCTTTGAGATAAATCTTCAGAAGCTGTTGTGGCTTGGTGGTTGCTAAAAGAAAAGTATTAAGATCTGCTTCCAAAGGCAGGCAGAAATTGGCACTAACAGGTCACAATTCTTGGTGTCGTGGCTTGAACAAACTCACCCAAATGATGCTAATTCTGCACTGGGGTGGTTAATCTGGGATTATCCCCTATAATCACAGGCCACTTGAGGGTTGAAATGAGATTTTCATGCTGTGCCTGGCTTTTTTTCTGCAGAGTTCAGCCTGTGGTTCCATTTGGAAGTAAGCTCAGGTGAGGAGATGAAGCAGGAAAGCCTCCACGTACAGCTGGGAGTGTGGGAGAGAGCCCACAAGGGTGAGTGGAACGATTCCATCAAGGTTAAAGAACTGTCTGGAGGAGTCTGAAAGTCTACACAGGAGGGACAGGCTAATCTGAATTCGAAAAAGTGATTAAAATGCCGACACTTAACGCTTAAAAGGATGTGGAATTGTTTTTGAACCAAAGTAAGTATCTTGTAGGCAGAATGGGGACTATCCCAGCATGCTGAACCAGAAAAACAGAGTTAACCTACTTATCAAAATGTTTTGAAAGGCAAACCCCAGAAATCAAGTGTCATTGTTAAAGAGCAGAATAAGGGGGCTGTAAGAAGCAGGAAAATGCCCTGCCAAGAGGTGAACCTGTGTTCAAAGGGGGAAGATACAATGGCTGGTGGCCTCCAGCAGGTTAAATGTAAAAGAACAAAAGAGGGAAGGGGTAAAAAAGGTGAAAAGTAAATCAACTTTTTTCAAACACATTAGAATTAAGAAGCTAGAGAGTAAGGCTGATAGATGATCAAGGTGTAGAAGGAACACTCAGAGAAAATAAGCCCACAGTAGAAACTTGATCTTCGTTTTTTCTTCTATGTTCTTCACCCAGTGTTATCAGGCAGTGGAAACCTTTCCAGTAAGATGACATATAGTCTGAAAGCTTACACAGCTTTCAAGAGCAGATCAAAGACATGAATGGATGAGGAATTCTCTTGGGGCTAAATACAGAGATGTTCTCTGCCTCCAAATCTGCCTGAGCTCCACATCCCAGGATACTGGGAGAGCACATCCCAGTAACGTGGCTTACATTTGCTGAAAATTTCCTTGAGCACCCTCTTACTGCCTTTTCTCCTCTCTCTTGCCTGAAGAGCTTTACTGAGTGATTCAGCTGGACCAGGATGTCGGGAAAGTGGAGCAGTGTAGGGATCTGAAGTGTCAGAGATGTTCAGATGCTCTTCTCCCAGGCATCTTCCCGAGCTGCCGTGGTGCTGCCAGCTGCTCTGGGGTGCAGGGGGATGGAATGGGAGGGAAAGGAAGCATTTTGGAAAAGGGGGATTGCTTTTGGTCTGCCTGCTGGCCCCCAAAGTATTCAGTTCTCAGCTAAAAAAGCCTGAAAAGCCCTGAGTTGGGTGTGTGATTGTGTGCTGGCTGGCAGCAAAGGCACAGCGTTTACCTGTCCCAGGTACAGCTCCTGCTGATGAGCGGTGGGAGGGAGGAGCTGCTGCCTGCCAAGGGCTGGATCACACACTGACCAGGCAGATGGAGAAGCTGTGCTGACTCTGCCATCACCTCTGCTGCAAATTGTGTTATGGCAGTGTGTGGTGTGTGGCCTAATGGAGCTAGAAAAAGCGACATTAGTCTCAACCACTGATAAATTAGTAGAAAACTCTGGTGTAGGACTCGAGGTTCTGCTTTTTTAACAGTATTTAGTATTTATTCTGGCTACTTATTCAATCAGACTGCAGAGCAATTCACACATTTCACTTACTTCAGGACAGATTACAGATCAAGTATCTGACATTTCCTAGGATTTACCCAAGTGTTAGTTATTTTGGGCTGCTGTGGAAGAAGTTGCAAAGCCTGACCAAGCAGCTCTTCATGGCTAAAGCAATACTGCCTGTATTTCTCAATAAACACTGTACTACTCAGAACTAGGATCGTTCTGCTTGGGAATTTTACATGCAGATAATCTCCACTAAAATCTGACACCTATTCCTTTGATCTTCATCACTTACGACATTTGCCTATTACATATTTTGTGTATTAGATGAGAAGATTTGTAGAAATCAGGGACCAGAGGATGTCAGAGATGGTGGACCCATTTCTGCTCGTTATATCCTGTTCAAAATGTATTATTTTCCAAAATATGTTCAAAATTTTAAATCTTCCTATTTATATCTTAGCAACACAGAGTACAGAAGTGGAAGAGGATGTAGAACTCTTGCTATCACGTTCTGCTCTCCGTTCTCTGAGAACTGCTGTAACATTCAGGCCAAATTCTCCAGGCCAGAAGTTCAGATTTTTGATATTACACAAAGGGTTGAGTAGGAATTAAATGAACATATTCAGTCACTTTTAAAAGAAAATGGTTCTTATCTTGTGTATTCATTTGGATATTTCAGCTAGTTTAGGGTTTACTATGGATATACTTAAATTATTTTCTTGATCCAGTATTGATGGAAATCTTTTATAGACAGAAAATAAAAGAAAATTTGTGCTATTGGTGGTTTTCCACTTTCAGCTTGCAGAAAGTGTCTCTGAAATCACCAGCAAACCCTTCCAAACCCATTCATTTGATGGGAATATTACAGGAATTTTTCTGTGACACTAAGTTCAGAACACATGACTCATTTTCACTGATTGTTCATTTTGAAGCAAGGAGTTTACAAAATTGAACTGTTTGACTTCTTGGGAATGAGGCATTCATAGCTGATCATTTGCCACAGGCCACAGAGTATTTTTAAAATTTTGAAAATGGAACTCAAAAGGGTTCAAGGTATTGCTTGATATTTGCTGAATAAGATGTACCTTCTTGCTAACTTTTGGACATTTATATTGTGATTCTTCTCCAACATAGTGCCCATCAAATTTAATGATTTCAGTGGCTCTGCATTGGTTTTGTGTCAGGGTAGCTGCTTACAAGTTCCAAAACACGTTTGCAAAGATATTCTCAGTTGACTTTTATAATTGCCTTACAGTTGGGAGATAGCAGCATTTGAAATGTTAAAACTTAAATGATTTGTTATTAAGCAGGCCCTTTTTGAGATTTGTTATGTGTCTGTAGTTACTAGAGTTTGAAGGCTGGGAATTGTAAATGAAACTCCGCTGCTGGGCTTTTTCCTGGTGTTTTCCTTGATTGTTGCAGGAAAGGGACTAAATGAGGGAAATGTACAATTTTAGTCTGTTCATCTGACTGTTACCCTCTGGTACTTGAGCTGCAGTTACAAGCAAGTGACTGGCAATACTTTTGATTTGTGTGCTTATATATACATACACACATATATACACCTATACTCAAGACTAAAGATGATAATTTAATACCTATTTAACATGTTCAGGGTATCTCACCCTAATGAAATTCTGGAAGTTCATAATTCACGTTGACTGCAGTGCTTGATCCAATAGCAATGTTGTGCATCACCTGCTAATGTAAGGAAATTATATTCTCTGTGCCACCAACAGTGAACAGGAGTGCAGGAAGTACCAAAGGCAAAAGCTCTCAGTTATTTTGAGATCTGTGCAGGCCAGGGAATTTTCTGCAGTGTTCTGATCACGTTGACCAGGGAGCTCACAGGTCTCCCTCTTGCTTTGTTCAGGTTAATGCTGTGGGTTTACTGATGCACATCTGCAGCTCAATAAGTGCCTTTGCACCAATCAATTCTTACATATTCACCTGCTGGTAATTCCTTTCTAAAATCCATGTCCCATATTGTCTTCTACACCTCAGTAACTGCAAAGTGAGAAGAAATAATTGGCTCGAGTAAAACTACTTTTTCAACTCCTTTGTTGTTACTGTCTGAGTGACCATTGTCAGTGCTTTCAATGCAGCATCAAATAGATTAATTTAAATCATTGCCAATGGTGGTTCAGCTTGGCCTGGCTCAGCACAGAAATGCACCTGGGGCATTCATAAAACCAGTTCTGTTAATGCAGTCATAAAAACTGTTCTTACTGCTTCTCTCCATGAATCTCTGCAGGTTTTTCCATTGCTCTACTCGGTTTCCAAAGATGAAAATGGGAGAGAGGCTGGTTTCCTTCTGCCCTGGGCTCTTAGTGGCTTCCAGATGAGGTCAGGGGGGCACCTATTGACTGCCAGCATGAGTGGGTGCTAAATTGATTGGGGAACTTGAGCACAATGAAGAGCTATAAAATTAAACCTTCACCTGGCTAAGTGAGTATGAATAGTGATAAGTGCTCAGACAGAGGTCATGAGTGACAGAACTACTCACCTATGCTAACCACATAATATAAATTATGCATTCTCAAATTAATATTTAATAAATGTCACTATTAAATATGGAATTCGAAACCACAGCTAGGAAAACAAGTACCATCATCATCTTTGGACCCATTTGGAAGGAGTACATTATAATGTTTGTTATGAAGTTTTAAAAAATAAATTTTTCAGCAACTTTACCAAATTTGTGGAGGTCTAAATACCTTTGGAAGCAGAGCTCTTGTCCAGAGTAACTCATCATTCTGAAGTTGCCTGCTTGGGAGCGAGACGATTGATGTTTTAATTGTATACAGATAACAAAATAAAAAGAATAGAGGATTATTTGATCTGTTTTGAATTTGATGATGGTTAGATTTCAGTGTCAGTGTTTGCCTCTTTTCCTCCAGCTCCTCCTTACCCACTGCAGAGCCCTTGCCAAGGTGTGCCCACCTGCCTTCTCCTGGGACCACTCTGTCTTCTCTCCACCTGAAACTCTGCTGTCTCCTCCCTTCTCTTGGCAACTCATCCCACAACCTCTCAGCCCCTGCTCATCTGCCCTCTCTGTGCCATGCTCTCTGCTCTCTGGAGAAGTTTCTGGGAAGGTTCTGCATCCACTGCAGGAATATGCTGGTTGTGGGGAAAGCAGGGAGAAGGTGGTGCCAACAAATACCCTGGAAACTCCACACCACCCCATGGACACAATGGAACCTGATGGGGTGAAGGTGTCTTGCTCCACATAACCTGATTAAGACTCAAATTTGTAAATAAAAGTGAAAAACTGAGTGTGCAGCTCTGATATATGCAGTGGCATCTGATGCTTTATTTATTTTTGTTTGGGTTTGGCTCTGAGAGGAGGATGATTTTAGACATTTTGGACTGCCACAGAAGTACCATCTGTAGTGCTCTCTAGGTTTTCTAATATTTTCCAGGTCGGTGATCAGTTTTGGTGGGGGAGGTCTCAGCTCAAGAAACTGCACAGAATTCCTCTCAGCCTTAACACAGGACTGATGAAAAAGGGAGGAGTTATTACAGGTGACAAATGCCAAATGCTCAATAAAAGGTTTGATTTGACAGAGGTTTTGTCAGGGGCTAACATAAAGTTCAGGTCAGAGAAGAAGGTTATTTTATTTTTTTTCAACAGAAAGCAGAAGTGTAAGAATTCAAATTTGGTTTAATTCCAATTAATCTTTTGCTAAAGTAAATCCTGAAAAAGTGGAGATGAGACATGCAATTGCTTCTCTATAACTGTACCAATATGTGGCTTCTTAGTGAGCAACCTGAGGGAGGTCTTGCCTGTTGATGAATAGTTTATACTTTAAAATTGTGTTATGCATTTGACTTCTGTCTCCATAAGGAATTTGACAGATGGCTGAACTTGCATCAGGGGAGTATGCTGATATTAAATTGGTCTAGAGATGCTACAATGGCCAGGGATTTCTTTAAAGTTCCCTGTATCTCAAATTTAAAACAAAACAACCCTCTGTTAAGATGTTTGCATTTGGGGCACAGGATGTTCTTCATAAACTCCCAAGTTGTTTTCATTGCACAAACCAATCTTTAGTCCAGGAGAAGCACCACCAAGTGGGCTCTTATTTTGCAGTTTTGCAGGAAGAAGGGTTATAAGCGAGGGGAATTTTCTCCTTTTCAAGACCTGACTCCTGAGCTGGATGCTGGCTCTTTGCCTGTTGGCTACAGTCTCAGTGCAGCTTGTTGCCCTGCCTTACCACTCACCTGTTTGTGGCTCTGCCTGAAGAGAGCAGGATGGTGATGACCAGAAGGCAGTTCATGGTCATTAGAGGTCTGAAATCTAGAATCTACTCCTCAGAGTCCTACCACCACGGGTAAGTTCATCTTGGGAGGTGTCTGCTGTGAAACTGCCACTCAGATCTTTCCTTTGGACTTTTTAGCAAGGGCTTTACTTCTGGATAATGTCTGAAAGCCTTAATGCAGCAGGAGATGCCTGACTGTATCCCTGGGAAATGTTACATGGATGTGTATATATTGATTTTTTTGTTCTTGTTTCACTTTGTGAGGCACATAGTTTCAGAAGTTGAAGAAACCAATTTTCTCGTGCTGAGCTTTGTTATGGAGTTACATAAACCATCCATCATTCAAATTCCAGATACATTAAGCTAAGTGTTTCAGGCTAATTGACAATGTTCCATTAATTTCCACTGCTGCATAGGATCTGGAACATTTCTAATGTAGTTATTTTTCTTTCCAACTCATGCATCACAACAGCCCTCTTAGTGCTTCTTTTGGTCCATTCTCTTCCAATTTTAAGAAATTTATATGATACAGCAATAATTTATCAGTTTTTTAGCTACCTGCCTGTACTGAGGAATTGAGTTTTGCAGGATCTTAAATGATTTCTTTCATTGCCCTACATTGGTCTGTTGTCTTGAGATAATTATAGTAAGAAAGATTTCCTACTACATATATAAGGATAGGGAAAATTGTCTCTAAGTCAAAGTTCTGTTGTCTATAAAGAGGAAAAGAGAGAATAAGGTCCAAACAAGCTGTTCTTAGTGTTGTAGTTTTGAAATGTTGCTTTACCTGAAAATCAGTGCCAGAGGAAAAGCTGCAGTGCTGAGAGGAAAATTATGGAGAAATGGCCTTGACATTTAGAAAGCAGGTCCCAAACCTTGTAAGTGATAAGTGAGGATGTAACTTCTTAAGAATGATGAGTAGCCATAAAAGAGATAATTGATTTTTATTTATTTTAATTTTTGTACTAGCATTTTTTGATGCTGATTTGATGAAGACCATGAATTAGAAATAGGTGCTGGTTAAATGCATTCTTTCCTTCTTTGTACAAGTCCAAACAACTGCCACAATATTTTCAAATTTGTACATGGGTGCAATACCAACTCTTTGAATATGGGTAAGAAAAGTTGATTAAGATCAGATACCATTCAAATCAGTTAGAGAGCCTCCAAAGCAGTTTAGACGTGTGATGGTATTGCTGAGAAAGTTAAAATTAATAGCAATTTGTTAATAGAGGCCATGGTCAAGTAGTTAGAGTGCAGTGCTCTGGCAGATCCCTATCAAGCTGAAAAAAATGGAAAACCAAAACAGGCTTTCAAACATTTTATTTTGCTAAAGCTACTCATTTTGTTTTGCTTCTCTTTGAGATGCTAATGAAGGGCACAAATTAAGTAGTAGATCCTGATTTTCCTTTCCCTAACGCTGTTGAATCGTGCCGTAACATAAAATGGCCACATTGAAATCAATCACAGAATAATCCATTACTCTCAATAAAAATGGAGTTAAGCTGCAGCTTTATTAGCAGCAGTACTGGCAGCGTGGAGTTTATTTTAGTGCATGTAATGGATTTCTCTGAAACATCCCCTGTGCTGGGCTGATTGGCCCAAAGTCTGGAGCTGTAATCTCAGTCAACTTCATCACTCAGTAATGAGAGCGAAGAAATTCTCTGTTTGAATGATGTACAGATATCTGAATGTACCTGCAGTCATCTCTCTAGAAGAGAATAAATCCTTTCTGAGCGATGCCCAGCCATGCTTCTCAAGGTTAGAAGGGTTCTCTTGGATAGTGCCTTCTCTTTGCAGCACTGGAAAGGTGAAAACCTAAGAAAAAGCTCTCGAGACAAGATTTTGTAGCATATTTTTTCATGCTAACACTACCTCGTAAAGAAGGTACTTACAGGCCACTGTGAAAGTTTATTTGCGTTCTTTAGCAATGCTTTACAAAGAAATTCTCCTTAAATGCTTTTAGGCTTTCAAAAGGGTATGGATTTTGAGAAACTTCAGGTAAACAAGCTGAAAAGAAAATTTTGCGGCTTCTCATGTCTGAAGGAGGGTATGGGATAAGATAAAGCAAACATGATTGGCAGGGCTTTTGTATTCTTTCTCTTCAAAAACCTTAAAAAAGGGGGAAAAAAAGGAATCTGAGTGACTGAGTCATAGTCAGTAGACCAGAAAGAAAATTTAATCTCCTTTGTACTCAAGTGCATGGATCAGTGACAATGGAATCTTCAGTAGGATTGTGGGCTGGGGCAGGGCCAGACCTGCCCATCACTGGCAGCAGGAGAATATCCTTGTTCCCAGGGTTCTTCTGCAGCCCTTGGGATTTCAGCTATCCCTCTCTGCTGCAAGGGATTTTTCCCCTGGAAAACCAGGGTGAAACTTGTACCTTTTTGTTCAGATATTCAGGAAATACTTCCAGGAAGGGTAAGTCCCAGGTTCCAATGACCAGGAGTTGCACTTAAAGTCAACACACAGCACTGGCTTAATTTCTTCATGTGAGTACTGGTGAACTCTAATTACCTTCAGAAGTGCCAATTTTGTGTGCAAAAATAATATAGCACTGGGGGGAGGGAAACAAGACCAATCTTTGTGTAGCATAATAAACACACATGTACAGATATTAGTGTGTGTGTAACACAATGTAGATGTAAAAGACACAAAAGGGAAACTTGTGTTCCACAGCTAGGCTGGCAAGAGCCCCCACCTGAGGGTGTGAACATCAAATGCTCCCATCACACTTTAGGATTTTTCTAGGCTCATCAGCACTACCCAAAGTCCTAGATAATTATTTTTGTGCTTCTAAAGAAATGTGCTCTTTTCACACAGGTGTGTATGTATGGAAGTGTTTTGAGCAGGTGACAAGACCTCGAACCTATGGAAAGTAATCTCCCTTCTGGAAAATAGTTCAAAAGCTTCTCAACATGTTTGGAATCTGGCCTGTTGTCCTATTTCTGTGCCAGACATTTCAGTTCCCATAGCCCTTTGGCAAAGTGAGTATATGCTCTGTGTTTTGATATGAACATGTAACACCTTTCACTTTCTGTTTTATTCCATGTATACGAGAAAAAGCTTTCTTAAAAATTCCACCCTGATCTCTGGCCTAATTCATTCTCCTAAATGTGTTTCAGAACATTCATGTGTAAATTATTCAGCGGGCTATATTCTCTGCCCTCGGGTTTTGAAGAGAAATCCTTAAATTTCCGATAATGCTTCCTCCTTCCTTCACTGGAGCCTGGTATGTCCACAAACCAGCTCGGATCCACTGTGCTTGCTGGTAGGAGGCTCTGTCTTCCTTTGCATTCCTGGGGACTGGCTGTCTCATGGCCTTCAGCCACCAGGAAACCCATGGGGAAACAGCTACCCCGAATCCCAAGCCAGCTGGTCTGCTCCCAGACAAAGGAGGTGAAGCTCTGCTGGAGCCTTTCGTAATCACACAAGCAAAGATGGAACTGAGAAAACTGCCTGCTGCCTAAACAGACTCCTAGGCTCAAAATAAAGCCTCCAGGAGCAGGGTACAAACTGTGCCTTGTGCAAAGGGGACAGAAAGGACTCGGTGATGTAACCAGGGTTGCAGGAACCAGCATGTTTTCCTCCAAGCAGCAGATCAGGGCCATCACCCAGCGAGCACTGGTGTCAAAAGCAGTGCTGTGTGCTGCCCCTGCACCAGGCAATCCCCCTGCACCTCCCAGGGGATGTGCCTGCTCCCTGCTGCCTGTCCAGCTGCTGTCGGAACCCAGGGCATC
>VZSR01003183.1:266797-297204 GCA_013398615.1 Brachypodius melanocephalos | reverse complement strand
CCTTGTGCAGTTTTTTGGAAAATCTCGAGGTTCTGCATCAGCACAAAGGGGAAGGAGTAAAACCATTCATGATTCTGAGAGCACAGTGTTAAAAACTGGAGCTGAATATCCATGCTGGGGATGGTACTACCATCCAGACTTTTAGGGGGCTGCCTGAATGGGTGGAATGAAGTTTGTTCCTTTTAACTCCTTGGCCAAATTTACTTGTTTTAGTGGGAATAGGATTAAAGTCTTTGATAACAGAATTTCCTGAGGAAGGAAAGTATAGCGTGGTCATGGACAAATCTAATAATTTTTCTGCTCTAATCATCTTATGCCTCAAAGAGGAACTTATACCCCAGGGGGGCTAATATTTACATAATTGTAATTTATTGGGTAAAGATTTTCCTAACGCAAAGGAACATCAAAGTGGTTGTCTTCGTCAAGTTCCAGAACAATTTTGAAGTTCACATGGAAACCAAAGGTAAAGGAAAATATTCCTTTTAGACCAATTAGAGAGAAGCGACGCGCAGTATTTGAAATCATACGGGCTGTTTGGGTATTTTTAATGGAATGCCATTAGCATTTTGTGATGAGCACTTATCAGTGCTGTCTCTGGGTATCGTATACATGGCTGAGGGGGTGGTTTGCTGGAGGATCTGATTAAAATAATTGGCGATGTATTTGAGCAGGGTGTTTGTGCTAACTTTATAGACAAGGCAGTGCTTGTGTAAAAAAGAGCTTTTCCCAGCATTAAAGTTCTCTCCAGAGAACAGCACTGGGTATTGTAATTTCAGTAATTCTACTAGAGTATATCTGTTTAGATGAAATACTGATTGTTTATCCGTTACCTCAGGCTGCAATAAGTCTGGCTGTGCTGCTTTTTAGTATTAAATTGTGATTTTGTTTATTTAATACTTTCACACATCTTCTGTTAAAATATAATCCAAGTAAGATAACCTAGCGATGCAGTTCAGTTTGTTGTACAATAATTTCGAGGTGCTTTAAAGGCATCAATTACTCAAGCTTAATTGATTTAACTTCCCAAAGATCTGGGAACTGCTTTGCTGCTCCAGCAGGCAGGAAGAAGCAGAAAGGGAAGCCCAGGCTTAGGAAATGGTGAGAGATGGGTACTCAAATTCAACCACAGCCACTGGCATTCAGGTTTTCCCACAGCTGGTGGCTTTTCAGAATTTTTCAGGATGCTGAGGACACCAGGACTTCATGTTTTGTTGTAAGGAGAGGAAGGAAGGCTGTTGGGAAATATCTTTTATCAGATTGGTGGTGCAGGTGAGGAAGGGCAGCCGAGAGCTCAGGCAGCAGATGCAGGGGACACGAAGGAGCAGGGGAGCAGCTCCAGGAGGAGTCAGGAGCAGCTTCCCAAACACTCTCAGCCTGAAGTGGTTTTCCTCCTGAATCCTTGGGAGGTGATCTCATCTGTCCACCAGCTTCAAGAGGAAAGCTGGAAGATTTAAAACACAAGGCTTAAACTTGTACCATTTCTTTAATTTGAATGAGAGAATTGAGTGTAAGCCCCATTTTTATATGGATTTAATAACAACACAACAATTTCCTACGAGGGCTGAACTTCTTGCGGCACAAAAGCAAGTAGGAAAAACCCACATAAGATGCAGATTGTTTTGTTCAACAATTTGAACTCAAAATAAGTTTGTGTCAACATATTTTTATGTGTTGGCGCTTAGTGAACATTTCAGTGTCAGAAAAGCTGATAGAAAAGTAACTTTTTTGGCTTTTACATTCAGCCTTGAAGGAGGGGCTTTTAAATTTGCTTTATACTGGCATTTGCCCTAGGGACTTCACTGTGGAATTTCTTCTTTTCTAGCTAAGGTGCAGAAACATTGCTATTGATCAGTTTATACTCCAACCAGGGCACATCCCTGCCCATTCAAATATTGACGGGAGAGCTTTAGATAAGAGGCATTATACAATCTCAGAATTTGAAATAACAGGGGAAAAAAATCTATTTTCTCTTATTTTGAGGGCAGAAAATGCTGGCCTTAGTTTAATAGATTATAAATTGCAAACTCAAACTTTCTGTTGATAAGGTACTGTTCCCAAAAGGCTTTTCCTAAGTTTAAGTACCCATCCCATTTAAGATGATGAAAATTTTCTGTTATCAATGGATAATTAATGGCTAATCATCTACTGTATCCCATAAGTTACCAAGCAGAAGTAAAAAGTTTTACATTTTCCTTTCAGGCAGGATTTTGTAATTTTTGTTGGATTTTTTTGTTTGTTTGTTTGCTTGAGCTGTGAAATATTTTTGTTCTGTTTTCTGTAACTCAAGTAAGTTTTTGAGGTTTTTTTTAATCTTATTGCTGTAATCATGGGCAATTCAAAACAGATAAAAATAAAATAGGAGAAAAGGGAATGCAAAAATTAGTAGTAAAGCTGTTGGAAGCAGCAAAGTAATGGTTCTCCTTTTACTTTGCTGCCTTCCCATAAAAAGGATTAGCATTTTCTGATGAGCACCTTGGAAGGAAGATCACGACTCAAGGACTCCTGGACCTTGGGGCTGCAGCAGATGCAATCCCTGGGTGGGTCTGGGTGTTTCCAGAATAAGAATTTGACAGGGGTTTTTACATTCTGCCCCAGCTCAAAAGGCTCGAGCTGCTCCTGGATCCCACAGACCTGTTGAGATTTGCTACAGAAAATTAATTCGCGTTCATGAGAAGTACTGCAGGGGCATTTTTCTTCAGAGTTTAAAAGTGGCTAGATGATGGGGATAATTTCTCAAACAGTGTGTTTTCTGTCTGGTCTTGTTTATTAATAGAAATAATACAGTGGAGAGAAATCCACTCCCTTGGATACTGTGATAACATGTTTGCTTCGTTTCGTTATTAACGTTCTCCATGAAATTCCTGCTTTGTGTCTTCCTAGTGGCAGCAGTAATTGCTGTATCTGGTTTTATTTTCTCAAAAGTTCACAGTTAGTGGCAAGCTTTCGGTGGTTTTCAAGGATTTTGGTGATTGGAACTCCTCCATCACCTCATATATGGAATACAGAACTTGAATTTTCCTGCTGCAGTTTATTCTGCTGGAAGATTTAAAAAGAAATATCTGGCAGAAATAACCCTACAAGGCTTTGGTTTAGGCCTTGGTCAATCACTTACTTTAATCAACAGCTCTCTTTCTATGATCTAGGCAGGATTTTGAATGGCTTCTTATTATGTGGCTGTTTTGTCAGATACTTATTTTCACATCTTCCACTAGATTTTACTGCAAGAGGAGGTTCAGGAGAACAGTATTCGGGTTTTATGATAAAATTTTGGAGAAATATTTTTACCTTTTAACGTAAATAGCACAGGTGCAGCACTGAGGAATGCCTTGCTTTGATTTGTACTAGAAATGCCTCTGGGAGGTTGACATGCTATTGGTAAAGGTTTGGGTTGGACGTAGTAGCATTTTTCCCAGCCTTAACAAATCCTGAAATTTGTGATGCTTGAAGTCTGGCTTTGCCCCTGTGCTCCCAGCCAGCCCTGACCCCTTTGTCACTTTGGTCCTGCTACATGAGATATTGACTTTTAAATTATTGTCTTCACTGGCAGAATCTTGATGTGACATTTCTGCAAAATTTTGCCTTCCCTCTGTACATCTGAATTATGTTCAGGGAAAGCTGGAAGTGGCTGGAATAAAGGAAAGAGTCCCTGGAAAATACACCCAGGATTTTCTTGTTTCTCCACTGGGTACCAGTGGCAAAACGTCCTTTGAACTGGCTCTTAATGAGACAATTGCCTGTTTGTGAGGAGAATGCAGGGAAAAGGGCAAAAAAAGTATGCAGGATTCACTATTTACTCATTATTGCAGAATTATTGTTTGGGGGGTTGCTTTGGTTTTGCCTTCTAGCCTTTTATTTTAGTGACACATTCATTATCACTTATGTCTATGTATTCTGACTTATTCCACTTTTGGAAATCCCTAATTACCATGGGGTTTTTTTTCTGATTAAATATCAGAGTGCAGCCCTTTTGCCTCCCAGCCCCTGTGTTATTTTCTTCCCTCTGCCCACTGTCTGTGCTTTCCGTGTGTCCTTTCTGGGAGGGTGTTTTGGGCAGACCCCTGGTGGGGATGCACAGCTGCCATGGATACCAGCGGCACAAGCTGAGGGGGAAATTATCAGATACCGGAAGCAACAGCAATAATGGGTGAATGTCCAATCTTGTACGAGTGTGAATTGTCATCCTGCAGCTTAGGTAAACTATGCAGGTATCAGAAATTAATTTTCTGCCTCCTCCAGGAGCGAGTGTGTGTTTATGTATCTTCGAATAACCTTGGGTTTTATTTGCAGAAAGCACAGGGTTGTTGTGGTTTTTTTTTCATGTAATGACTCCCTTTGATATTAGATTGCTTCAGAAATTGCAAACCCAGTGGTAGTTGCAGAGGTTTAAGCCTGTAAATCAGCAGGAGGAGCTAGTCAGGGAATTGGAGACTTAAGCGATGATCCTGAAGAGCTGTGGTGTGCCTGCCCACTCAGATGCTGAGAAGTGAATGAGTGGGGAGTTGAGGATGTGGCTGAAGTGGGATATAAAAGCCCAGTAAACATTCAGAGTCTGAGATGGCAGCACTGATAGGTACACACAGCACACGATGTGAGCAGTGTTCTCAGTGGTGGAGAAAGCAGAAATTCCTCAAAGCTTGAGTCAGGGTGATAGTGTTGCAGAATCGTGTCATTTTTTTTACCACAGTGACATCCCTAATTTCCCTTGCAAACACCTATGAGTAGGAGGGCATCTCTGCTACAGGTGAAGGTATTAGACAAAAGAAAGGCATTTCTGAAGGAACTGTTGAGACAGGTCATTTCAGCTCAGAACCAGATAAAATAGTCTCATTTACCTCAGCCCATTTTGAAAAGAGAGAAAAAAATATATTTTCTGGGTAGGTTTCATCATATTCATTTGTGTTGTGGCTCCTTGCACAGTAGGCCTCTAAATAGGCTGAAATTCAGCATGCCTTTAAATTTTTTTATTATTTCTTTCTCAGAGGTTGTGGGGTTTAGGCACCAAGGAAGCAGATTTAATGCTTGTTTGTTGTGGGACTCAGCTCTGTCTGATAATGTGTAGGCAATTTACTTTGCATTTGTTTCAGTCAGCCTCTGTGCCCAGTGGGATGAACGGGATGGGAGTACTCATGCATTTTTACCATCGTGGGATTTTGCTGCCCTTAAAAACAGAATTGCAGACAAAATGTCACACCATACAATAGAGTGAGTGGTTTTTCCCCAGTGGAGGTGGGTCAGCTTCCTCAGGTCCTGAGGAATGAGAAAAGAAAGCAAGCATGGACCTTCAGTTTCCCCAACTTTCCACTCTGGGTCTGGAACAAGTGGGAGCAGGGAGGATTTGGCAGGCTCCGTGCTTCTGTTCACAGAGGCACTCTGAGATGAGTTACACCGTGGGTGTTTCCCAGCTGGAGAACCTGTCACCAGTGAGGGTTAAAAGTGATGGATGCAGCACTGAGAAGATGGCTCTGGGAGCCCTCAAGCACTGGAGGAATCTTTGAGATGTGGTTTTAAGCAGCTTTAGGTTGTGTTGTGTCTCACTGCTCAGTGCACAGGCAAGCTGAAGGACCAGGTTTGGTGAAAGGTACCGGCTCACGAGACAAAAGACGTGTTTTGAGCTTTAAGCAAGACTTTGTAACTTCATATTTTTTTCTCTTCTGTTTCCTCTGCACGGTCCATCAGTGTGGTGTGCTCCGAGGGCCAGGCAGGAGTGTCCAGTTCAGCCTGGCAGGGTCTCTGCGTAGAGTTGTGATGTGAACCACATCGCCATCAGCACAGCAACTTTTTTTTTAGTCACACTTAACATTGCTCAAGCCAGGTCCAAGTAGCCGTGAGATATTCCAAGAGCAGCTGATGTGCAGTGAGGCACTGGGAGGCTGTAAAGCCTCCTGGAATGGCTGCAAGGGTGCTTTCAGAAGCAATAAAGCTCAGCATATGTCAGCATGCTGGGAGGCACGGGTAAAGCAATCCAAGCATCATCTCATACTTTTTTGAATCCACACAAACCGAGTCCAGTCTAACTGCACACAAGTGATGCCCTTTGTTATTCCTTCTCGTCCTCTCACACCTTCCATACAGAGATTCACACGAGGCAGCAGGAGAGTTTCTTTCACTTTTATTTATTTATTTTCTTTATTGTGGCAACAATTTAGTCTAAAATGTGCAGCATGGGAGGTGTGTTTTCAAAAGTCTGCATGGATTAAATCCAGCTGGTAGACGACCAAAATTATTTTGTGCCATTCACAGTAAATATGTATAAAACTTCCAGGTAGCCCTTTGGCCCCCTAGCATGTGCAAGCTGACTTTTAGCAGCACGATCTCCTGAGAAGATATATAAAGGCAGCTACTCAGATCAGAATATTGAACATGTCAATTAAAAAGGGTGACATTGGTCTCAAAGATTTGAGCAAATCCTTTCAGTTTATTACCTTGCAGCTGTCCTCTGTCTTTGCCTTGTGGTTTCTCCAGTCACCTGGAGAGAAAAATACGAAGGTATAGGTTCCATGTGTGGGGTAGATGAGAGGTGCAGTCATTCTTTGGCCAGCAAACTGAAGTCTGATAGCCACGTGAGAGAGATGAGGGGCTGTCATTTGCTGTTCAGAGCACTTTCAGTGAGAACACAGCCTCATTGCATGGAAGGTAAAGGGGATGGAACTGGAGTCAAAGCAGTTTGAAAACGTATTGCTTACTGAATGTGATAAACCCCAAAATGATTTAGAAGAGGAAGAACAGTGACTTAAAGCAAATATGTCAGCTCCTCAGTGAATAAATGGTATAGCACTAAATGACTTCTGCTTTAGAAGTGTTGCATTTTTCAAGGAGGACTGTGTAATGTGACCGTCACTGTGGAACAAGGCTGAAATTGAGGACTCCAGGGAGGAGGCTGTGTGTATGTTGAAGAGTGTTGCTGATGGTGCAGTGAAGATACAACTGAAATAACCCAGAAAATGATCACAGGGTGGGTCAGGCTGGAAGGACCCACGCTGGGACACCTGCTCCAGCCTCCCTGCCCAAGCAGGGCCATGCCAGAGCACATGGCACAGGATTGTGTCTAGATAGGTCTGGAATATCTCAGTGTGGGAGACTCCACAGCCTCTCTGGGCAATCTCTTGCAGTGTGTAATCACTGCACAGTGAAGAAGTTCTTCCTCATGTTCAGGTGGAACTTCCTGTGTATCAGTTTTTGCTCATTGCCTTTTGTCCCATTGCTGGGCACCCCTGAGCAGAGCCTGCTCCATGCTCTGAGCCCTCCCTGCAGACACTGACAGACAGGGAGGATGTCCCCTCTCAGTTCTCTTCTCCAGGTTGAACAGGCCCAGCTCCCTCAGCCTTTCCTGATAAAAGATGCTCCAGTCTCTTCATCACCTTTGCTACCCTCTGCTGGACTCACTCCAGGACTTCCTTGTCTCTCGTGTCCCATGGATCCCAGAACAGGGCACAGCACTCCAGATGTGCCCCCCAGGGCTGAGCAGAGGGGCAGGGTCACTCCCTGAGCTGCTGGCAATGCTCTCCCTGATGCACCCCAGGACACCACTGGCCTCCTTGGCCTCCAGCACACAGTTAATAATTTGCAAAGAAGTTACTGATGACAGGGCTAAACCATGGAACACATCTTTGCCTGATGTAAATCAGGATAGCTCCAGGAAAGCCAAGAGAGGAATACTAATTTGTGTCACAGCTGGTAGTTTATTTCATTGAACATGTATTTTACTTCTTTATTTTCCATGCAGGATCAGAGTTACTCATCTGCTCATCTCTATGCTCCAGCCAGGATTCCCTCAGTTTGATAATCCTTCATTTTTGTGTAATATCTTAATCACTTCTGATGCCATTGCTTAGGATGTTGTGGCTATGTAGAGGATTGTAATTTGAAGTGAGAATCAAAGCAGCTGGAACAGAAGAATTCATAGTGGTGATACTGAATTTTCCACTGTCTTTCATCTCAGATTCTTCATTACTTTGGTGATAGCAGTAGAAAATACAGAGAGTGGTGGGTGAGGACTCTGTCGTGGTGAAATGGCAACCTGTGGTAAAGTCTCAGCAGAATTATGACAGAAGTAATTGGTTTTGAAATATAATGGGGCGATTTCTCCTAAGACTCTTTTTTTTTTTTTTAAATTAAATAAATCCAAGCAAATGCCTCCAGACAGTAGCTACTGCAAGATAGAAAAATCTCTTTCCATAGGAACTGTTAAATACATAAAATGCTGCTGGAGTCTCTACATTCAAAGCAGGCAATGGACAGGTCATAAAGTGGCTCCTCTCAGGCCTTTTAACACAACACAGTTATTTACAGACATTTGTTCCTCTGAGGAAACACTTTAGACCTGAGCCCTGTGATGTCAGACTGGGTTAGTAACATTCGATCTGTCACAGATCTCTGAGGCCTTTTATGACTGGTGCAATAATAGATGCTTCATGTTATGGCACAGTATGGTTTAAAAAAAAATGGCTGAGTCCTGAAAATATGGTAGAAAGTTTGGGGTTTTTATGATGTGATGTTACTGGGACAGGCAGGGGATGCTGCTTTACAGCTTTACATAGCACAGAAGTGCCCTGGGACCATGGCTAGACCCAGGGAAGTTATTTTTGGATAGTTAACTAAAAAAAGGTATGCTTACGTCATTACCAAAAAGCCATTGTTATTAAACCAAAATTATTCACAAATGGGGGTCAAAGATGCAATTTTTTTCCCCTTTTGCATTCTGCTTTGTTTTCAGAACTCCCAAAATTAGGCTTTAAGGGTGCAAAGGGGCATTAATTAAACGAAATGAGATTTTGGAAATAAATTTTACATGTCAGGTGGAACAAATCTTTCCATGGGTGGCAGACACAGGTGCTGCTGGTGGCAGCAGGCAGGAGATGGGAGCTGGGAGTGTTTCAAATTACAGTTTGCAGGCGGTTTCCAAAGTGGTTCCAGTCTCCAGGTCCTTTCAGTGGATTCTCCTGGGGGGATTCTGTGGCAGCCCAAGGGCTTTGAGGGACCTGGCAGTGCCTGCTCAGCCCTTTGCCTGCCGAGGGGAGTGGCCCCTTTGGAACACACACACCTAGCAGTCCTAAGGTGGAATTTCGCCTCAGCCTGATTCCTGCTGCTGTTCTTCATCTCGATAGCACGGGTACAGTGAGTTCTGTGTAAACTGATTATCTGCCCCTGGGACCACTCTTTTGTTTGTGCTCTGTAAGCCCTTACAGAGGCTTTTGTCTCCTCCAGATGTTGATTGCACTGTGCTGCATCCAAAGGAAATGATCTCTGCCCCAGCCAGGCTTGCTTTGAACATGCTTTTACACCGCATCCATGCAGTGATTGTTCTTGATTCCAGGAGAGGAAAATTAAGATATATAGAGCCAGACACCTTTATGTTCAGCTGCCTGAGCGTGAGCATGTAGCGTAATGCTTTTTTGGACTTTCAGCGAAGACAGATTGAATTTCTGTTTTCTTTTGCCAGGAAAAGAAATTGCAGGGAAAGAAATTACGTCCTGAAGAGCTTTAATTCCTTTGATTGATCTGAAAAGCAGTATACATTTCCAGATGATGGATGGCAGGGGGACACCCAGACAACACTGAATCAAAGAGCTCTACTGTGTGATTCCATCACACCCCCTCAGAAATGAAGCTGGTGACAGTGGTAGATGGCTGGAGAGATAGAACTCACAAAACACAAGGTGGCTGAACCCTGGGAGGGGTTACAAAAATAGAACTGCAGACTGAACGAAGGGAAGTTTTTAAAGATCTTAAATGCATTTCATTTTCATCAAAAGTTCCCGTATTTTTATTTTTTTCCAGCCCCTTGCCTAGCAGGGCAGTGTTCTGAAAGCAGCTAAACCTTGGAGCGCTTCTCAGCCCTCCAGAAGAACAATGCAATGTCATTTATTGGTTTGTTTTTCGGATGAAATCGCAACAAGTTGTGTGCTGTGTCATCCCTGGTTGGCACTGCAGGGCTGGCCAGGGGACTGTGAGCCCTTGTACAAACCCCAGTCCTGCCCTCTTTGAGGAACCAATCTGCCTGGCTCTCCATTAGACAAATTTATGCCCTTGTGTTTTTTAGCTTTCCTCCTCTGTTGCACTTTGTGCTGAAGGAATAATAGAGCTCTGTATTATGAAATCTCCTTCCATTATTTATCAAAACAACCACATCCTGGCATGACTTTGCTTTTCACTGTAGTAAGTCTTCCAAGCCAGAACTTAATAGTCTCTGCAGAAATTGTCCTGTGTCCAGAGTGCTCTGTAACACTGGAGTGCAGTTCTTTAAATATCATGGTGGATTTGGGATTAGAAATTGAATTGCCAGATCCCTAGATATGTTTGGAAATAGTACATCAACTTTATTTATTTATTTATTTATTTAGTCAACATACATTAGTTATTTATTAATTACTTAATAGACATAGGTAAGCTATTTTCTTCTTAAGTGAGTTTTCTTTGTACTTTGAATTAAGAATTTTATATTTTATGTAAGTAATTATACTGATTAGTAGCTGACCACAAAACAAGGCAAAATAAAAATCCAGGTTATCTTGAATTTAAGTGTTGCAGCACCTTCTGGCATTGATTGTAGAAGCACAGAATCCAGAACCCAGATTTAGAACACGGACTATAGGATGGTTTCTGCATGAAGTTAAATGGTGTTGGAAGATGTGCTGCAGAATAAGGTTAGGCACATCTGAAGAGCATTTCAAGGCAGCAGGAGTGCAGCCCAGTCTGTGAGCACCTACTTTGAATGAGTTGAGAGAGAGCAGGAATGAAAATTAACTCATCGCCATGGAATCAGAGCCCCAGGAGCCTGCCTCTGTGCACTGGGAGTGCACATATTTCTGTGCCATCTGCTGAAGCTGTGGTCCCTTTGGTCTGCGTTAAAAAGGCGCACAGAGTGCACTCTCCACAAATGGACTGAAAGCGGAGGTAGTGGAATGATCTTTGATGTAGCGGCTCGGTGGTTTGAGCCTCATCTTAGGCAGTGAGACAGCAGCAGGTTCCTCTGGAGATAATTCACCCTCCCTCCAGCATCTGCGGGAGTGTGAGCAGCCAGGGATGAAGGGGCTGGGGAAGGCACTTCGTGTTTCAACTCTCGGGGCTGTGTCCTCATGGCAAGGCAGGATCAAAAGACCTCAAGTGGGAAAATGTATCCCATGGACAGAGAGTTTTGCGCAAGGCATCCTTCAGGACTGAGCAAGTCCTGTGCCTCAGCAGCCTCCAGCTCTCTGTTCGTGTGCTTCCCAAGAAACAGTCAAGTTGGTTTTTCCAAAAAAAGCAAAAAGCAGCGCTGGGGGTGTTGGGAGACTGCGTGTTTAGATACCTGGAGAATTTGAAATTCAAACTGGGAGTTGATTCCTTCCAGTGTTACTCAAAAGCTGATGGTTTTTTACTGGGGCATTCACTCACTCACCTGAGTCATGCACCTTCCTCCTGCTTTAAAAAGCTTTAGAAGCTAGTCCTGGTCTTTGAAGCTGAACTCAAAAATCCCAGAGTCCCGGTAAGCTGTTAGAATGAAATGTTAAATACTCCAAGTTTGAGGCATTATATTAAAAATACTTGAGTAAAATTAAAAACCATTGCTCCTGATGACTTTTCTTTAGGGCAGAGCTCACCCTCAAGAGGGTAAAAGTGTATTTGATTTCGGGCAGTTTCTTCAGATTTTCTAGCAGTGAAAAACAACATGATCAGTACTTAGTTTTCAAATCAGAATAACTTTTAAGTTATTTATTGATATGTTTTTTAATTAATCACTCCATGATTTGTTTTTTTCAGACAGACTACTTCATAAGGAAAAATTTTATCAACAGATTATATTTGCCAAACCACAGGAACATTGCATATTGCAGTAGTATTTACAGGGAAGTTCTGCTAGTTAAAAAATTCTTATTTTATTTACACTGATTTTGTCACTTTTTTTTTTTGTTCAGAACATAAAAATTAATAATGTGAAATGTTAAACTGAGGATTGACTTAACTGAAAATCTTCATTCTCAGTGCTTTTAATTTTAGTAATGCAGCAAAAATCCAAATTCAGAGTCTTAGATCTTCTCCTCAGAAAGGATATACTTCTCAGCAATACATTGTCAGGTTTTGAAATCCCTTGAGTGCTGGGGGAATATGTACTGAAAATAATCAGCTAAACTGGTTTTGCCTTTGTGAAGTCAGTCTGTCATGGAAGTGCATTTCACAACATGTGGGGATGTTTCACCAAGGTGACAGACAACGTTGTTGGTGCTGATATGTTCTGCAATCTCTCTGCTGAGTATGAGCACCTACACCCAGATTTCATGCTCTGGGGTAAAGATACCAACCCTTTGCATGTTCAAAAGAGGGAAGGATTGGAAGTCGGGGTTAAACTCCACTTTGGCATAACCAGGGAGCTCAGCTGTGTAATAGAATAAGAATGTATAATATGTGTAATATTATACATATTTGCAATACATGCAATTATATTATATTATACATACATGCAATACACGCAATTGTATTATATTATACATACATGCAATATTATATTAATACATAATATTATGTATATTATATATACATAAATACATGTATGTACACATACACATAAATATTAAAAATTTTAAAAATAAATGCATAAAAATATATTATACATAGATACAATACATGCAATGATGTAGAATGTTCCCTTCTCCATTCTCTCACAGATCACTTCTTTTTTTCTGTTGGGATGTCAGGTCACATCTTTCCTAGGTTTGCTGGAAGTCTCTTTTCTCCAGTGCTGATCTAGCTTTAGCGAAAAGAATTATTCAGAAGCAAAAACTTCTCATTTTGACATGCTTTCTCTTAGCCTTAAAATCTCCATTTTCTGTTGTTCTGGAAATAAAAATACGCTGTCATCTGCTGAAGGCAACCACCCAGTGCTGCTCTGTGGTGGCTGTGATTTATTCTGCTGCCTTGTGCAGAGCACGCTGGTGCTGGCAGGTTGTGCCAGTCTGGGTTTGGTGCTGGTGTTGTGGTGGAGGCCAGGAGCCATCTGGTGCTGTGGTGATGGCTTTGTGCAGGGCCTAGTGGCTGCAAGGATGTCCTCTGGCCACACTGAAATGCATTAAAAGCTATTTGTGGTGTTGTGGAGGCCCCTGCTAAACCCAGACCCAAGATTTTGAGAGAAGGTGTTTCTGTGAGGTGTATTATTTACATTTCAGGGTGCATTAAAGTCCCCTGATTGCAGAGACAGCTGGTGGTAGGCACTGGGTAAAGGATTTCTGGATTACCCAGGTGTTTTGGTTTGGAAAGACAGCTGTGTGCTGAGGAAGGCAGGAGCCTCCCCTGGAATGGGGAATGTAAACCTTCTCCCTCCAAAGTATTATAATTTTGAAATATGGGGGCTCTCGAGCAAAGATATGGGAATAGGAATACTTAGTTCTTTACTAGGAAAATTAAAATGTAGTAGTACAAAAAAAGCAAGCAAACAAAAAGAAAACAGTGACAGAACCAGAACATGGCCTGACACCCTGTTGGTCAGGGTGTTGGGAGCAGTCCAATCAAGTCCTCCTGCAGTGACAAATGTGGTTCTGTTGGAGCACAGATGATCCTGTGGAATGGGGTAGTTTTCCTCCGAAGGTCCAGTGGTGGTGAGGTAGGTCTATTCTTCCTCCAGGATTTCAGTGCAAACAGGCTGCTCTGGTATTCTGAATCTCAGGTTTTATCCAGGTAGGCATGCTGGGCTCCTCCCCCTGGGTGGAGCATCTCCCAATGGGGTGATGTAATTGTATCAGTGGTGCAGTGAGCCTCGGTGGCCCATGAACAGCAGATATCCCCTGGAGGGAGGATGGGCTGTGGAAGAGATAAAGAAACTCTGCCCCACCTGGTTTAACAACTGGTGATAGAATACATACTTTTGGTTACATCTTGCATTGCAACCTAAGACACCATGGCATGAAATGAGGAATTGCCTGGTGGTGGGGGAAGGAAATCACATCCCAAAAATCACTGCAGGAGGTGTGGGCTTCTGCCCCATCCAGCCCCACTGCTACTGCCAGGCAGTGATGCCCTCTGCTTGGTGACCATGTGTAAACTCTACAGGTCCAAGGCAGAACCTGCAGCCCTGAGTGCCATGAGGCACAGCACATTCCTGGATGATCATTCCAGTCCCTCACTTTGTCACTATTGATTCGTGTTCATTGGGTCGATGCAGGCAGATTAAATGTGAGAATGAACGAGGGGAGCTACAAGTAATGACCTGCAGAATCTTCCAGCAGTTGAACTCGCTGTACCAGTGCCAGAATTTGATCAAAGCCTGTCTTTGTACGATTGGAGTGTAGGGAAGTTTTAAGATGACTTGAACAGAAGGTCTCATTATTTTTGTTTGAATGTAAATACACGGATTATTTCCTTTAAGAAGAAGAGAATGTTATGTTCGTGTTTTTTCTGTCTGTGTGCTGGAAGACAGAATATTACATAAATATTGGTCAAAGCAAGCCATCTTTGATCTCTGTACTCCCATCAAATCCTGAGTGTTTGTCATGAAAACAAAACCAGCTGTAAATCTGTTATATTTATTGCTTTGCATAGTTGCAAAGACGACCTCTACTGAAAAGCCCTCCTTAATAAGTAATTAAAAATTGACTCACTTGCGCATCCTCTTTGAAAGCATCTTTGTGGCTCATTTCCGAATTTAATGAGCCTGACTTCAAACTAATTCAAGATTTAACAGCTACTTTTACTACTGAGAATTGTCAGCAGCAGCCCTGCCCAGGCTGTTGGCTCATTCAGCTGGCAGAAAGGTAGAAACTCTTTCAACCTGTGCAAAACTCTCTGCTCTCTCCAAAGCCATGAGTGTGCAACGGGCCCACACCTCTGGCTCTTGGTGCTGACCAGTTGTGTTCAGAACCTCTGGTTTACACTGGTTTTTGAAGTTTCAGCCTGTTTTTCCTGCTGGTGTGTGTCCATGCCCATGCCTCTAATTTGCTGGAGATTTCCATGGGATTACTCTACAGGAGAAAAAACCGTAAAAATTAACCCCTCTGTCTGTGTACATCTAATAATTGTGCAGTTTTTCAGTGCTTTGCAGATGCAGGAGTAAATGCATAAACTTCCTAATGTTCACTCTTCCCCTCAGGTTCCCTGAGATGAAGTGATGTGACACTTCAGTGACAGTGTCTCAAAACTGAAGAGAAACCAAAGAGAATCAGGCAAATGGAAAAGGCAGGGTTTTCTCCTGGTTTAGTGAGACTGAGGTTGCTTTTTTTGGGCAGGGGGGATTTTCTCTTTACTGTGCTATCACTGGCCCCCGCTAACATGCTAAACTTTACATGCATGAGCCCTGAGACTGATACAAGCCTGGCCTGACATGCTGATCATCTCTTTATTTTAAATACATTTGTATTTTAAATACACCACAGCCTGTAAGTAGACACTGACCTTCATCCAAAAATTAGGTTCTGTTTTAACAACTCACAGCTCACATCCCTTTGGCGTCCTGCTCCAAGTGTGTGTATGGGAAGTTAGGTGTGTGAAATGCAAAAAACAAGGGACTGGTAAAGCCTGGGGATAATCCGCAGCATTTTAAACCCAAGATGTCACTTGTCAGTGCAGAGAAAGCCCAGTTGTGTCATAATTCTTTTCCTTGTTGCACAGGCAAGGCTGGCAGGGTGTGCTGGAGAAAGTACCACAGCCTGGACATTTTCCCCATTCCTGGGGGCAGTAAACAGGAGGGGATGGGTTTAGGTTCTAATGGAATAGAGTTATTCTGATGTGCTTGTGCTCAGATGGCTGCTAACATGAGAGTAAACTGTAATCCCTTTGCCTCTTTGCTTCTGTATAACAAATTGTGTTTACCAATTTTCCTTTATAGATCTGCACTAAAATGAAATGTAAAAAATTGGAATATATGATTCAGCACATAGAGAGATGAAGGTTGGTATCATTTACTCTAACTGTTCCTTTAAAAATGTGTTTATTAGTAGGATAGTCATATGTGAAAGTATGAAATTATCTTGAACAGGGTTTTTTAGGGTTTGGGGGGGTTGTTGCTTTGTTTTTCCTTTTTTTTAAAATATATTTTGCTTATTATCTTCTTAGTCTTATATGTGTGGCTCAAATAGTCTAAACTCAGAGTAAACAGATCAAAAACTAGATGTACAAGGCTTGTGGCTGTGCACACACAATGTCCTGGCTGTGCTGTGGTTTTCCTGCTGGGATCTGGAAGCAAACTCACCAAGACCTTCTTAATCTTTGCTTTTCTTCCTCTCTGCTGTCTGTGCCTGGCTGATGTGTCTGAAAGCCTTTGCTATAAGCCAGGCTGGCAGAAACAGAACCTTTGAGAGGGTTTATGGAGTTTTTTGTTCTCCTTTTTGTTCAAAGGAAACTCTGTTTGGAAAAGGATTTTAATTTTGTTTCAGGGACTAAAATGATTTTGGTTCTTTCCTTAATAGAAGAGGGCTTCTTCAAGTGATACAGGGATGTCAGAAATACTGCAACAGTTAAGCCCAGATAATGAGGCTCCATAATTTATATAGCTGTAAAATAAGGGTTCCTTCTGTAAATGTGTGTTTGTTTTCCTTGGTACCACTCTGTTTTTCTTGTACAGACTCCAAGCAGTTCCAGAGTCACCTTTGTCAAAAAAAATCACTGTGTTGTTTCTGACTGGAAATGAATGTTTGTCTTAAGTAAATTGTAAAGTGGGTAGCTGCAGGTTTTCTTCCAGGCAATTTGCTTCCATTATATACAGAAGAATCACATGCTAATTTATATTTTTTATATAAACACACAGAGCAGCCTTGCAGCAGTCAGACCGTTCACAATGTGATTCCTGCTTGCATTCCTGCTGCTAAAGAGCCAGCTGAAGGGGAAAGCTCAGGCTCATGGACAGGAGGCTTCAGCCAGCAGATTCAGCCTCTCCATTTTTCCAAAAATGCTGTTTGATGGATTTGTTGTCTCTGTTGCCACCAGTGTCAGGCCTGCCTCACAAAATACAGCTAGCACAGAGCACAGAGGCAGCAGCACAGGGATGAACCCCCCTGGGAAAAGAAGAGGTGGTGTGATTTAAAGCCAGAGGTGAATTCACCCAAATGCTCTTTTAGCTGTAGATGCTGCCTGTGGGAGGGGAAATGGGCACTGCCTTGGCTGGGTTTTGCTGGCAGCCACCCCTGCCCCGTGCCTTTGTCACGTCCTTCAGTCCCCTGCAGGGTTTGTGCCTGTGCTGATGAACTTCTCGAGGATGCTCCGGTGCCCTGCGTTGTCTGGCACTCTGCAATCAGGGCAATTTAAAGATTCGGATCTTTAATCAGAAGGAAAGAACCCTTCAGAAGAAGCATCTTAAGGGAAAAAGAACTTCTGGGTCGTGATTTGTTATCTACTTTGTGCCAAGATAACCTGACAAATTAGAACTGAAAGTGTTGGGGATTTCTGGTTTTTTTTTTTGGTTTTTTGGTTTTGTTTTGTTTTTTTTTTTTTTTTTTTTTTTTTTTTTTTTTTTTTTTCCTTTCCTGAAACAAAAATGCACTATCTCTTCCACGCCCTGAAAATGCATTTATACAGGGTGGTCTGGGTGGTAACAAAAAGCCTGAAAATGATATTTTTCCAGATGCCCTGTCTCTTTTGGGCTTTTCCTCCAGTCCAGACTCTCATGGCTTAAAAGGCAATTTTTTTGAGTGAATCTAACAGAATTTCCTGAGTCCAGCTGATACAGATTTTATACAAACTATTTCCCTCAAATTAGATGAATTCCAGCAAGACAATTGAGTATTTCTTGTGTTTCTGCTGTTGAAATCCAGCAGGCAGTTTTTAATCAAGTTTCATGTTGAATCTATTAATTCTACAATTATCTCATCAGCGAAATTTCCAATAGGCTCTCACAGTAAGAGGGACAATCTACAGAGATCAAAGAAAATCGTAAAAATGATCTTTTTAAACTATGAGCTGGAAAGGCAATGAACTCTGCATTACTTATATAACTGATCTCCAAACTTCACAAAATTTGCCTTATTCTGTATAACAGGCTTTGGCAGAATTTTGGTTTTGTTGTGTGTTTCTTTGATTTTTTTTTTTAAATATAAGAGTACAGCATTGCCTGCTTTTCCTTAGCATGGAGGGAATTTTAGTTCCACTTTGTTTTCATGTATTGTGAGCTATTGCCTTTACGAATAACGTAACAAACAAATATAATTTGGGGTCTTGGAGCTCTTATTCCAAGAGTTCTCTTGTATTTGGGTGTCCCACTTAAGACCTCCCAAGTGGGAATGAAGAGTGTCTGAACTATACAACAGAGGTGACCTGTTCAAAGCCCAAAACCAAAACAAACAAACAAAAAAACCCACATCTAGAAAAACAACCTTGGCACTGTGCCACTGCTGTGTGCTCTAAGCATTATCATCTTTTTTTTTGAGAGAGTAGGAAAAAAATCACCCATCTTCAACAGAAGGCAGAATCACAGATCATCAGTTCTTCCTCCATTTTTTCCTTGCAGTTCTCAGCAGAATTTCAATCAACCTTATTTCTGAACTAAAAGCAAATGGACTGACCAAAAACGTCAATGGACCTTCCATCAATGGATTTGACCAGTGAAATTATGCAGAGGTTTCCTGGTGTTTACATACCCAAATTAGTAAATGCTAGAAATGCCAGCAATAATGCCAGTTCCTGTCCTATTTACTTTCTGTATTTGAAATCCGGTATAACCTTTGCTGAAACCTTTCAGGAAATTGAAGTAATCTGAGTTTAGCTTCCTTTGTCTCAGGGATTGTTCAGCATATGTGTTTGCCTCTGCTCTTCCAGCCTTCAGAAACTGGTTCATTTGTTATTTGGCAAAAGTCTGGGAGTGTGATCCAAATCCTTTTTGTATAAGATTTTAATTTCTGCTGAGCTGTTCAGTTTATGCTAGATTTATTCATAAAGAGAGGTAACAACCCAAAGCAGATGGCTGCTGCTTTATAGTAGTGTTGTTATTTTACTAGAGGAATACCCTCCTTTTTGCCCTTTTCCCTGCAGACATGGGCTGAATTAAGACAAGAATCTAGTGATTCTACTCTTTGCTCTTGAAGTGGATTTCCTTGAAGTTCTGCATTTGTAAACTGGATTAATATGTCCCTTTTCCATTAGAAAAGAAGCAGACAATAGTGGTCATAAAGGATCATAAATGTGTTTGCTTTTTATATTAGTTTTGTAATCTATCATAATTACAACCTTAATATATCATAGCTAGATTAAGGTTAGAATTTTCATTAAAAGTATTGATAATTTAAATATATAAAATTTTTTTTTGATGTTGGTTATATGATCTCATATTCTCTTTCAAATTTTCATGGGAAACTCCCCTTTTTTATTCTGATTTTTATTACCCTGTGTCCTCAGTTCCCTGCCATATAGTAATGGAATAACACAATGCATTTAAATAATGGTCTGCTGCTGGAAAAACAAATTGTTTTGTACAGCAGATAACTTCTCAGAGTTCCTGTAACATTTTAAGGAGAGAACCCTGAAACAATACCTGTATTGAGATCCTTCTTTCTAAAAACTTTCACATCCAGTTGTTGCCTTTTTCCCAGGGCACTGCTCTTTCAGTTTCCTCAAACCAAGAAGGTTTTTTTTTTTTTGTTGTTGTTGCTGTTTTTTGGTTTTGTTTTTATTTTTTAAAATCACTTGTATATGTGAGGAAAAACACCTGTTTGTTTAAGATTTCTTTCCTTTTAACCTGGAATTTAAAAGTGCATTTCCTCTTCCTTGGCTGTATCAATAGAGAATAAAACTGTGGAGTATGAAAACTTGAGCATATTTCTGTTGCAGATATTGTCAAAGGATCCAGAAGCAGGGAAGGCTGTAGGGATGGGTCATATTTATGGTTTGACTTGAGAATTTCAGGGTCTTTTCCAACCTAAGTGATTTTATGACAGGTTCTTTATATTATTACACCACCTGGCATACTTAGAAAGTGCATTGAAGATGTGGGGCTTTCTAACTTTTTTGTGAGAAATCTGAAAGGAAAGAAGAGCCTTCAAAACAGAGAGACTCTGAGACACCACAGCAGGAAAAACAAAAATCCCTCATCCCTCTAAGTGTGGGGCCCAACCCTGCTGAAGTTTTACTGCTCTTTAAATCCAGCAGGGTCGCTTTTTGGAAAAAAAAGTGGGATAATTAAGCAGATATGGCTCCTCTGCATATTTTTATTATTCTGAGGCAGTGCAGTGACAGGGCACTGCTAGCTTAATGGGAGAGCTTAATTTTAAAGAGGATAAGGCATTGAAAGCAAAAATATATAATTTGTACTTCGTCAAATTTTCCAGCTTTATTTCTCTTCTTTTCTTTTTATAATGCAGTTTTAATAGTAATAATAAAAGGCAAAGACAGGCACATGTGATACAGATATAAAAGAAGAAATTGCTACCAAAATTTAGTCCATGCACTGACTTTATTGCAGAAATCTGAGGAAAATATAAGCATTACAATTCAGTTTTTCCACTTTAGGGCTGTTTCATTGGTTAACTCCACAAGTGAGAGTATTTGTTTCATTATAATCACCTGATTATTAATGACACAGCCCCTGAGCAATTGAATTGTCGAAGTAATAACTCCCACTATATAAAACTGATATAATGAGTGCTTATCTTCTTGTACATTCCAAGCAGGCTGGCCTTAATTTTCTGTCCCCCTTTTTTTTTTTTTCTTTTTCACTTGTGATTACAGTGTTACTGCAATATAAAACCTTTAATTGGAGGAAAAGGATGTTATTACTATGATATCGCCATCAGGAATAGTCAATAAATCAGTGTTTTCTCTCAAGAAGTCTGTAAAGCCATTAGCACACCTTGCCTTTGTACATTTGTGTGAATGGGTTGGGTGGCACCACCCTTCCCTGCAGTTCTTTCCCAGGTTTGTTGGTCTAGACAATTATACTCAAAATTATTATATTTTATATATAAATATATATATATTTATATATAAAAATAAATAATAAGAAGAAAAGACACTTTTTGTGTATAATATGTATATTATACATATTATATATATTATATATATATAATATGTATAATATACATATTATACACAAAAAAAGTGCATTTTCTTCCAGCTCTGTGCTTGTGCGGTGCCTAAATTAAAACCCCTCCCATCCTTGCTTGGAGGTAGTATTTAATTCAGTAAAAATGGTGTGTATGAGCTGGAGAGAAGGCACAACTTGGTGCTGAGCCCAGAGGAACTCAGGGCAGAGGCTCGAGGGGTGATGCTCAGGGGCTCAGCAGGTCTGCTCAGTGCAGTGAGAGGCTGCTGTGCTCCCACCTCCATTTCCAAAAGGCTGATTTGCAAATTGCTGCTCTCCGAAAGCAGCTCCCCGCTAACACCACGCATAGATGGAGCTGCTGCTATTTACCCAACACATTGTCTTATAAATAATAATAATAATAATAATAATAAAATTGCAGAGAGCTGATGTGGAGATTAAATGTGTTTCCCCACAGCAATACGGATATTGACTCTGGAAGGCTCCTCCTGCCAGGGCAGAAACGTGCAATTTTGTTACAGCCTCAGAGGTAAATAGTGGTGTTTGAACAGTGCTCAGAAGGAATAATGAAGTGGTTTAGTGGCCCTGTGCTTCATTTCTGTAGATTCAACAATTTCTCTGAGTTCTGATGGTGGAGAGGAAAGCTTTCTCCCCTTCAGAAAATATTAAAATGTGGGAATCCTACTGCACTGAAGGTTTATGTGATAGGCTTCCATTTGTATGGGATTCTTTTACATTAAAAAGCTTGAGTTCTCGTTAAACTTTGGCTGATATAAATTCTGCTATCTGGAGTGCCTGTCAAAAAATGACAGAAACATCATGCAGGTGGCATCTGGATTTCTCTAGGAGGAAAAACAATCCCCAAAACACTTTTCTTCCTCCACCCAGAGTGGGAAGCAAGGCAGGAAGACTGAATGGAAGGGACATTACTAAAGGAGACAGAAGGTTCACTGCTGCATTACACTAAACAAGTGTAGCAATCTTATGTATTTAACTAAATCTGCCACAGGAAAATGCACCACACAACTTGGAAGATGCTGTCCTGATTTAGAGTGTAAGATCCTGATTTTTCAGGGGTGTTTTCATCCTTCAGTTGGACACAGAAGCCACGGGGAAGGGGACAGGGTGGCTCATGGAATAAGGCAGGAATTGGTCAAAGGCAAGAAGAGGTTAAAAACAAGGAGAGCAGAAGAAAAGATCCAGTGAGGAGCTGGGCACAGGGATGCAGGCACAGGGGCTGGTGCAAAAGGGCATCTCTGGTGGCTCTGTGACCTTTGGCAGAACATTTCTCATTCCAGGGCTGCTCCAGCCACGGCTGGGGATTTTGGGATGTGAATTATCCGATTTCATACGTGATCTGCTCCATGCCTGCAAAGTCCTGTGTTCCCTGGCTCACTGCTCACACAGCCTGTGTGCTCTAAGATAGGTGGTGCCTGATGGTGGGGGGAGGATGAATTTGGGTCTGAAAGCTTTCAGAAACAAGAGAGAAAATGCTGCTGGGTGAAAGAGCTTTGTGTGGCCTTTATTCCCTGATGTAGGACCAGGAATGTATGCCAGGGTTTGAGATCCCCTGTGGTTTTGGGGCTCATCCTTGTGACAGAGGTGTGTGTTAGCAGTGTCAGACCCCAGACACAGGTTCAGGACACGGGATCTGAGGGAAATAGGTGTGCTCTTCAATGCTGGTCAGGGTGTCAGCAGCTGAAGAGCACCTGGATAAGAAAAGTCCTTTCATTTTTCTGATCAAAAGGCACAGATATGAAGGAGCTTGTACAACTACAGTATGAGTCTCTCTTGTATTCTCAAACAGCATCTCTGTTCTATACAGAGTAACAATACACCCATACTGAGACCAGAATTTGATTCTGAAACTCATTCTGCAAGATGATGTGTATGAGGAAAGAGAGACGGATCATAGGCAGATAATAAATACAGGAGAACTATGTCAAATAATGTTTCAGAAGTACTGCAGATAGAAAATTGTATCAGAATATATTACACATGCTGCATGAAACTAAAAAAATTGATCCCACTGAGTTGCAGTGGGAATGTCCTTTATCTGGAGCTCTGGGTGTCACGGTCCCCTGCTTAATGCTGACCTCCAGCCAGCATCCTAAAAATCAGGGCAGGAGAGTGGTGAACAGTATTTCTTGGGAATAGTTTTTTTCTCCCCAGATTGCAGGTTTCAAAAAACAAAATGTGTGTGCAAATGCATAGCATCACTCTTGTTGTTCCCCTTTCCTTGAACTCTGTTATTTTCAGAAGTTTTTTCAGTCTTTGTGTCTTCAGCTGTTCTAAAGACTTCCTTATTCTGTTATGTCAGGAATAACCCCCCTGCCCTAAACCTCCAAACCTACTTTTCACCAGCTGTGCTCAGCTACTGAGAAACATACAGAAGCTTCCATTGCTAATCCCTGTTTGGAATTATTTATCTCCAGCACCTTCAAAAGCTTTCTGGGGTCGCTAATGATGGGGTGTGCAGCCACATTTCATTTCAAATCAAAAAGCCCCTTGTCTATGGATGGATGGGAGATGGTTGGTTCAATCTCAGGGTGCTGCTGAAGATGTGGGTGCTCTCCCTGAGGCAGCTCTGCCTGATACAGGGTTTGGTTCAATCCCACTGCCAAGGGCACTCGTTAGAATAAAACGCTGTTTGTTCCTCTGTGGCATTCCCATCCTTTATAAAACACAGCTGGAATTTTGTTTGCTGGATCCTAAAGTGCTGTGCATCCTCACGAGGGCACGGTTTGCTGGAATAACTGATGTGGATGCTGCTCCTGTATTTAAATATTCACTATGGAAACGTTTGTGTGGGCACCATGAAAACTTTCTGTGCACTTCAAACTGGAAGCAGAGACGAAACCGTGCAGAGAGAAAGGAAAAAAACAAAACAAAACAAACCCCAGAACAGGCTCTGCAGCAATGGTATGAGAATATTTGAACAGCCCTAGACCCTGCAGGGGATCATAACCCTTTTTTCCCCTCCTCTGACCCACAGCTGCTCTGCTGCAGCAGGGTTCCCTATGCAGCAGCCTCCTCGTGGGGAGCTGATCCCTCTGCTGCCTCCCAAAGTGATGCACAAAAAGCACCAGGAGAATGAGCTGGCTAAAAGGGCTGGATGAGTGATTGGGTGTTAGGAGGGGAGAGTGACCTGTCTTGCCTCCAAAAATGCCTCTGCTTTGTGCAGTCCTCCCTGTGGCACTCGTGTGTATACCAATACCTGTGTAGGTTGAACTCATTCCATGTAAGGCAGACAGGTAGGCTTCCAACAAATATTTCTGTTTTCCAGAAATCACTGTTTCCTGCTGCTTTGTGAGCTGAAGGATGCAGTATCTTCACAGTGAAGTGATATTTAGCTTCTGCTGAATGCACAGCACACCATGATTTTTGGAGGTAAGGTTACATGTGTACTCCCATATTGTCTGTGGAAGTCACACTACTTAACACTAAAAAACCATCAGCAAGTACCTCCTGAACCTTCCTTGCACAACATTCTAACCTACTTTTTCAAAGCAAATCAACCTCTGAAAACGTTGGTAGTGCCAGAATTCTGGATGTTCGTACCACAGCAGAGAGATTTCCACCTCCGCGTTCTCAGTTTGGCAGGAAAAGTATTCCCTAATTTGCTTGGTGTGATGAAAGCTGCCTCATCTCCTCTCCAGCCTTCTAAAACCAGTGTCTGCAAAAGAGCAAACCATGTTATGGGGCTTGAGATTGGGTGGTGACACGGGCCTATTGGTTTGAAATGGTTTTTCATTTATGCAGCCCTAATTGTCGTTGGCCAGTGCTTGTCTGGTACCAGCATTTTGCAAATGCTGTGACAAATGGCAGTGGTGAGAGGACAGCTCTTTGTTCTTCACGAGTTCAGCCTCATGAGTCACATCCTGGGAGGTCCTCTAACATACAGATCATCTCGTTGATGTTAGACTGAATAAATACGGATTTGCTGCACCCCTGTAGTGATAAGGGCAGCCAAAATCCCTTGCTGCTTTGAATTGCACCTCATTTCTACCAGGGATGGAGATTTTAACGAAATTGTTTAGCAGATGAAGCATTATAGAGATCCCTTACACAAAATGAATGGCTTTAGCTAATACTGTTCTTCTGAGATGGGAGGGAGCAAGTGTATCAAAAACCATCGTGTTTAATCTCATCATTTTCCTCTACTAAAGGCTTTCATGAGTTATTAGGTGAAGCTATCTGGATGGAAAACATGTACATAACAGATGAATGTTTCACTCAAGTATGTTATTTGGGTTTGGAGAGGCACCATTGATCATGATCCTGCCCAAAATGATGGATGCACTCCAAGGGGTTAAACTGAAACCACAGTTATGTGAATCACCCACCAAAATCCAATTGTGTTGGAAATGGGGGTAAATGTGTAGAATGTGAGGATTCCCATGTATTTAAAAATATTAAGTTAATCATCCGAGCATGTTTTTCTGTAGCACTGCAAGAGATATTCCAGGGCTGGAGAGAAAGCACAGCTTCCTTGGAAGAACAGCCACAGAGTAGCTGGGTAGTTTTTGGCAGCTCCAAAATCTGCTATTTTGCATTTGGCAAAGGTGAAATTTCTGCCATTATTCCACCAAAGCTGGGCAGCTCAGTGCCTCAGCCTTGGAGCTGTAACTCCTGCTGGTGACAAGGAGGAGTTGGTGGCTGGTGGCAGCAGAGGATGGATGTGAGCTGCACATGGGGACAGGGGGCATGGCCCATCTGAGCTCAGCACATGTGGCTGTGGCAGGGCTCCCCAGCCCTGCCTGCACCCTGGTGGATGCAGCTGACTAACAAAAGCCATTAGGAGTAGCTGCTGTGTTTGATTAATTCAATGAGAGGCTGAACAAAACATATGGGAGCACGTAAGTGTGAAGATACAGACTTTGACAGAGGCTGGATATAGATACTCTGGCTTTGAGAGCCTGAAATCTATTAATGCTTTAATTAAAATGATCTGTGGAGCAGATGAGGAATACATCAGGGCCACTCTCACAGGAGAAACAACACCAGGATGTATATAAAGCAGCTGTGGTTCAGATTCTGTTATTTTTCAATGGTTGTTTTATGCTCTTCTGTGGATATAAAAATAAAATCTTTACAACTTCGTATATTCCCTTTAGCATAATCCTTCCCTTCTCCTCTCCTGCCCTTGCAGCACCTGAATTCTTTGCAAGAGGAAAAAAATTTGCTATAAGTGATGGAAACTGAAGTAGATGAACCCACTGTTACCTGAATATGTCAGGAGACAAATGGATAGAATGAAGTTTTATCTAGTATTTAAGACACCAGAAGAATAACCTACCTGTCTGTTTTGTGGTAGAACCATGAGATATTCCTTCAGTGCTCCACCATTACCTTTTCCAGGACTGTACTGTCTCCATGCTGATACTGTTTTGGGAAAAGGACTCTCCCCTCTCCCAACTCTCTTTCTAGTGATGTGTGAGTTGTGGTTCTGCTTTTAAAGGCACTCAAGGGTTGCACTTAAACCCGTGCTGCATTTGAAGAGCCCAAGATTTATTCTCTCCTTTCCCCTCTGATCACATCACTGGCTGGGTTAAAAGCTCTTGTCTGGTATAAAAGCTAATTTTGTTTCACTGGTGACGACAAGATCCATATTTACAGGGGTTTGGTTATTGCATGACATCATTCTAGGACAGCTTAAAAATATATCCTGCCACAGATGTAGGGTAATGTCAGACAGGGCAGGTCAGAGACAGCGAGTGGGTGGCCTGAAATGTTGACTTTTTGTTGTGGTTCCATCATCTAAAAGCAGAACATCTCCACCACCTCCTTGCGCAGACTCTCTGTCCCCTCTGCAGTGCCTCCTTCTTCTTTCCACTTCCCATTTGCTCTGGATGAATGGCTGATTGTGTAGTATTGGACCATTAAATTATTCACGTTTGCTCACAATTTAACATGCTTCATAAAATACCCAGTGCCAGACTATGGACTGGCAGAGCTGGCAAAAGGCAGGGATGGATGGAATGTGTCAGTTCTCTAATTCTTAGCAGAATCATAGAATGGCTTGGATTAGAGATGACCCTAAAATTCACCTTGTTCCACCCCTCCTGCCATGGGCAGGGACACCTGCCACCAGACCAGGTTGCTCAAAGCAATATCAGCTAAAGTGAAGTAGCAATCCTCTCCTGGTTTTATTCTAAGGGAAAAGCAGGGTCTTATTGTAGAGACTTCCTGCTTATTTTTAATGAGGAAAATCCAGTTTTTGCACGCTGTAGCTCTGGGAAGTAAGACAAGAATTAAACAGTTTAACCAGACGAGAAGGAAAAAGTATTTCTCTAGGTAGTATTTCTCTATTATTTGCTCTAGGGGGATCCAAATGAAAATAGGACTTTTGAAATCTCAGGCAAAAAAAAAGCTGTACCTGATCCACCTTGGAATAATAGCCCATATCAGGATTCATGATTCCTCCTTTTATAATCTGTTTTTTGTGGGATCCAATACCTTGGATTTACAGCTCATATAGAAGTTATGTGATGTTTTAATTTCTTTTTTTTAAAGGGTGCTGTAGAACAGATTGATCTTTGCTGCTGTTCCACTGGAGTCAGTGAAGTCATGCCTTGAGGTCATAACTGTCTTTTACCTCATTGTGATGTTAAAGCTAAGGAGCCTTTAAACTGTCAGACAAAAACAAATAAACAACAACAAAAAAACCACAAACCAAACAAATAATAAAAAAACCCAACCAAAACTCCAAGAACAACAAAAAACCCAAGTGTCCAACACTGATAATGAAATGTCCTGGGGTGGGAGGAGGATAGGAGTGTGGAAGAGCAATAAGCTCCTCCTGGCCTGCCTTCCCTTGGAAAAATGTTAAAGAAATAACCCTTCTCCCTCCAAAAATCTCAGTGGCTCCAAGTTAAAGGGTATATTATGAAAACTCTTTTTGTAGCCACCAAAACTGGTCACAGTAAAGAAGCAGATCATGGGAAGGCTCTGCACTTTGTTGTGCTTCTCTGTAAAATAAAGCCATCCCTGTATGAAGTGTGTGCCCAACATAACAAAACCAAAAAATGTCTAGGAAAAATAAGATCAAGTGATTTGTGAGTAACAGCTCAGTTTTTAAAAATTTTTGAAAAATATCTGAGTCATCCTTGGTTTTGCCTGTCAGTTCACTGGTCCAAGGAGATATTAAAATTATATTTATTATGCATTTGCTCTGTTTTCCCCCAGCCCTTCAAATTAGTTTTGTCACTTCTTTGGCTTTTGTTACACTTTATCCCTTTTTTTGCTGTTTGTTTCCAGCTTTATGGCCAACTAAAATATTAGATTATTGCTGTGGGGATCTGGCACAGATGGTTCAAATCCTGGGCTCAGCGCAGGGCTGTGGAGAGGGCTGGGATGAGGGTGCCTCGCTCTTTGCTGAGCTTCTCCCTGCTCCATCTGGACATCTGCAATCCCAGCCCTTTCCCTCAGTCCTGGGGAGAGCAGGTCGGGAAGCTGAGCCTCCTCCATGTGCTTTCTCCATGGATTTCCTGCCTCGTGCCAGCACCACGCGCAGCTCTCTCCCTTCCTCCGCCAGAAGAGATGGTTGGGTCTGATGAGAGCCACCACCACCTCCTGAGGGGAGGGCAAGGGTGGGGACTGCATTTCTGCATGGTTTACCTCCAAATTCTTGTGGATTAAACCTCTCAGGAGCAACTGTCTTCATTTAGAAACCTCCTTTTCCAGCACATACGAGGCAAGGTCCGTTCAATGCGGCAGGGACAACTTTCCACGGGGCACTCATAAAACCCATGTATCATAAAAACCACGTTTCATAAACCCATGTATCATAAAAACCACGTTTCATAAACCCCATGTTTCACAAAAACCAGGTTTCATAAAAATCATTGTTTCATAAACCCCATGGAAGTGGATTTAGATAAGCAAAACAAACCCCTCACGTGCCTTAATCTAAAAATCACGAGATTCACGCTGGTGGTTTTTTTGTGCTGGGAAGGTTTGCTCACTTTGAGCGGCAAGATGTTGAGATGAAGTCCTGTTGAGGAAGGGAGGAAAAATGTTTGGGATTTTTTTTTGTGCTGCAATTTTGCCTGCTGTTCTCAGTTATTATCTGCAAAGTTGTGAAATTCGCTTAAATCCTTTTAGTCATCTCTTGGCTGCGGGAAATGTGTAACTTGGAGAGATAAGGAATTGTGAAATTGTTGAAAAGTTAAGTATCAACCATATGAATGTTATGTTTTTACACAATTTCTGCTGATTTTTTTTTTTTTTGCAGCCAGACATACACTCAGTTTTATAGGGCTTCCAGACAAATTGATTAACATTTCTTTAAACATTAAAACAAAAATATAAGAGAGGATCCTTAAGAGTTTCTGAAAGAGCAAAGAAAGCCAAAGAAATGGTCTTTTTTTCCTCTTAGACACTGAAATATTGCTGAAGTCACTGAGCATTTTGGCTTCCAGAAACTCCTGGAGGAAAAGTGCTGAACTAAGTTATGAGCATTAACCCAAGTGTGGCCTGAGAAAACACCAAAAATTACCTTGAAAGCACCCAGCCATTATTTTACTTGGTAAGATTTTGGAGGAAATATTTTTCCAGTGTTGAACCACCACATTCTTTATTCTAAAAGGGCTTTTTGGAGGGCAGGGGCTGTGTAGGCTCTTCTGCCCTCTGTGTGGATATAGTTATAAAATGCCGGCATGTGGCACCACCAGCCAGTGATCTGTTTGGATCAAAACTGTCAGAAAATAATCTCTATCAGGAAAACAAAACAATTTTCAGCTGTGCTTAACAATATAATGCCTCAGAATTTAATTATGAGGTAAAACTCCTTGCTGCTCCTGTCCTTGCATTGTTCATTGCCGTTGTTCTTGCAAACGCTGGAGTAGATGGAGCAAACAGCTCTGGGTTTTTGTTGATATGGAAGTTATATTTTATATGGAATTCAATATTTTTATATCTTTTCTATTTTTCTGGGAGTTATATCTTGCATTTTTATGATCCTTCCTCTGCATTGTGGGTGCTCTCTACCATGTGTTGTTGAAGCCACAGCAAGGTGCTCAAGACTATTGGTACTGCCCCAGTTTGCTTCTGCTCCAGGGCAGCAACGAGCAGCCCCTCAGTTTTTGCTTCCATTTTAAGCCAGAGTGGTGCCCAAAATCCAATTTAACCCCCAAAATGCTGTATGAGGTTGGGGTGGACTGGTAGTCAGTCAAAAACAAGGGGCTGTCAAGGCCATTAAGCCTTTTTTTTTATCCAGCCAGCATTTCATGGCATGAAACAACAAGCTGAGGCAACTATTTCATAGTTAAGTTGAGTATTAATAATATTCACAGCTACATTTAATCCAAAATGAAGCCACTGTCGTGTCTAAACCCCACTTAAAGGTCAGACAGAGATGTTGAGCAGCTGAGAGCCTGCTGCTGGCCCTCTGTGTCAAGAGGAACTGAAGCAGTGGCAGCAGTCAAAAGAGATGTCTCACATATGGCAGTAAATCAACAATGATTCAGCCAGCAAC
>VZSR01003183.1:244442-266686 GCA_013398615.1 Brachypodius melanocephalos | reverse complement strand
ATACATTATACCTGGTTTAAATAAAGAGTATCACACAAATATTCACTCTCCATACATTATACCTGGTTTAAATAAAGAGTATCACACAAATATCCACTGTCCATACATTACACCTGGTTTAAATAAAGGGTATCACACAAATATCCACTGTCCATACATTACACAGATTTACCAGCCAATACTTGGGTGGCTGCAGCCTAACTCAGTCTAATCATTAGATAAGAGATTTTGTTCTCTTGGCCAATTGGGTAAGGATATAACAGCAAAAATCTCCTTTAATGGTAAATGTAGATTCAGAGTTGTACATGTAAAAAGCATTGTGCATGTCTGGAAAGTGTTACACTGAGCACTGAAAGGATGTGGATGTCAGAGAGTGAGTCGGAAAAGTGAACTTTCAGCAACCCTTCCTGCGAGCACTGAGAACAATTTTTCCTCTTTTTTTCCCTTGGCTTTTGGTGATTTTTAGTTCTTCCATGAATTCCAGACACAGCCTGCCTAAGTGGTGGACAGGTGTAACTTATCAGGGCTGAAATGGGGAGTAGCAGAACCATTAATCACAGAGCAGGAGCCCCGGGCAGGCAGGCAGGGCTCATTGTCTGCCAAGCACTTCTCTGCAGATTACTCGGTAACAATATTAAGATTGATCACAGAGTGCTGATCCTTTAGGTGATGGGAGCTGACCCACTTTTAAAGGGGGTCAATTTGCAATTTCACTGTACCACACAGAGATAGTGTAATGCAATTTACTAACAGGATTCCAAACATGCGTGACCTCAGCCCTGTTTTGGGAAGGAAGTGTGACCAATTCACTTTGTCAGTCCTCTTTTCTACAGGGAAGGATCCTTTTTTTGCAAAGGTTTTCAGATGTTGGTATTATTATTGCATTGAAGACATACATAGTGAACAAGAAAGGTGTGAAGAGCTATTACATAATCCACATACCAGAGAACAATGCCTGATCCAACCCACTGCCCGACAGGCAAGAAAAGTGGGGAAAGAAATCGTTGACAAGCCTTTATAAATTAATTCTCCCTGCTGAATCCTAAGTCCCTGCTACAATGCACGGTGGGGTGTAAAACTTAATTGTGAGTAAAGCAATACCTGATGATCTGAGAGACCTTTTCCAATGTAAACAATTCTGTGATTCTGTGTTCTTCTAGTGAATTATTGAAATACCTGAACAGTTCTACATTTGTGTTAAATTGGTACCGTGACAGAAAATTTTTGATTAATGCTCGTATGATCAGCAACTAGATTTGGAAGAGGGAAAGCGTTAAGGAGAAAATGTTGGTGTTAATTTATAGTAGTCATAGCAACCTAGTTTGTGCTTTTGTAATGTTCTGGTGTTACTGGATTTGAGGGGAGGGAAGAGGGAACAGGTTTTGTGGTATCACAAGGAAAGTTTGCTCTGCTGACACTGTGCTTTGCTCTGGCTTTTCTGTCCTTCTGTCCTCCAGTTCCTCCAACACAATCCCTTCATGCCAGCAGCAGCAGCTCAGGGAAGACCATAGACCAAAAGGAGCAGTTTGAAAACTGACAGCTGAGCAGTCAGTTTGCTGCTGTTGTTTATGGGATCCTTTCTGAGGGTCCTGGCTGTTCCAAAATACTCAGCAAGAGGTTTCAGGTGCCTGAAGTGTCATTGCAGGGGTGTTCTCTGGGCTGCACACCTGAAGCTTAAGCATGACAATAGCGATGGTTTTAACAGGGTTCTTTTTTGGATCTACACCTAAGTGACTTTGCTGCAGAGTGCTGTCTCAATTAAAAGAGGAGCCTTGCTCTCGAGGGATGGCGGCACTTTGGAATGTTCAAGGAGTCAGTTCCGAGATCAGCAGGAGCCCGAAGGACTGCCCTGCCTCGAGCCCCATCAGCCTCAGCACTGCTCCCATCCGCTCGCTGTGCCTGGGTTTGTGTGGCTGAGCCCAAAAACATCGACCCCAGAAGGGCTCTGCTGTTTCATGGAGAGCTCTGCCTGCTGCTGTTCGTCTCCCAGAGCTGCCTGAGCCTCTGCTGGAGCGTGGGAGGCTGGGGAAGAGCAGAGCATCCTGCGCTGGAAAGATGCTCCAATGCTGCCGCCTGCAGCCGCACTGCCGCAGCTCCCAGGGGCTCCAGCCTGGGCTGCACACTCGGGTTTGCCTGCACATCTTTCCCCTGGAAACAGCTACAAGCTGCTGCTTGAAGGAATTCAAGGTGTTAATTGAAATTAATTGTTCCCTGGAATGAATCAAACACACAGGTGGAGCATCTCGATGGGTAGGACTGCGTTGTCCCTTCTTAGAGAAGTTGTTCTGGGTTTGGTCACCCCAGAAATGCAAAGCTCTCCAAAATCCAGCTGAGAGCAAACTTCTTTAGGATTCAAACCGTTAATTATGAATGTGTTTAAAATTATAGAAAATAGAAATACCCAGCCCCAGACTTTTATTCTTTTTAATAGTACTTTAGAATAAAGGCAGCACTTCATTTTCTAGCAATACAAAAGGAAGCAAATTCTGTGATTGAAACTGATTTCCCAGGTGTCCTGTTATCCCTATGGCCACAAAAGGATTTATGGAAGTACAGCTCTGCTCACAAATTACTGCTTCAACCACTTTGCCCTTCTTGAAATGTGGTAGGCAGGATGCTCTCTGTAAGCCAAATTTTCAGCTAATGGTTTAAATATAAACCGAAAAAAGAAATCTTGGTGAGAAATCTATTATTTTAAAGGAATGTTGAGTTGGCTGGTAGTTATATTTTATATTTGAAAATCTAAAATAAGGAAATCGGCTTTTTAAAATAGTTTTTAAAACAAAAATGTTAGAAGTATTCTTTGAGTACTGTGTGTTGTAATCAACACTGAAAATTTGTATCTTAATTAGCAGAACAGTGTTTTTTACAAATTAAAATTAGTTTGTCAACGAGTACTTGCACTGAGTACCTGTTGTTCCTATTGAAAATTGAAATTGTGATTTTTTTTTCCTGATTGACAAAATAGAAAAAAAAAATATTTAATAATTTATCTTCTTTGATAAAGTGCTTGAAATGTTCTGCTTTGTTAGGTGACTCATGCTGAAGCTTTTTTCAAATTACATCAAAACAGACAAGGCTGCTTTCTTCTTTACTTGTAAGACCATTCTAATTTAAAAATGTACTTTAGTGGAAATAAAGAGAAAAAAGCTATTTCGAAATAGTTAGCTCATGTGAAATTAAATAATATATTTTGACTTTTTAATTTCAGCTGCAGCAAAAATGTTTCTAAATTGGTATTGCCATACAAAATTTTTTTAAAGTTTTGTTTAACATCCAAAATGAATAATTTTTTTAGGTTTATTTTTCCTTCTCTGATTCAGAGCTACAAAACTTTCAGGGAACACTGAGCAAGCACCTGTGATAAGCCTGAAATCCCAGCTGGGACACAGCTCAGCCTTTGGCCCTTCCTGGTTTGGTTCCAGCTGGGATGTTTTTGTTGGGATGCATCCTAAGATGTGCTGCAAGTCCCGCTTACAGGAGGGCAGGGAATTGATGCTGCCTGCATCACTTGGGAAATGGCTCTGGAAATGACCTGGGTGAAATAAATATTGCAGAATTTCTCATTTTTGTATTATTTAGGATACATGGCAAAGGTACTTTGCCTTTTGTTAATGGTGGGGGGATTTTTGCACGTGACACAGTAATTCTTCTTGGGTGGCTCTCCTCAAAAACAACGCTTCCTACAGGCTTTTCAAGGAGAACAACAACAACAAGGTTTCCAGATCTGTAAGTTCTGCTTTTATCTGAGCACAGAAGATATTTTGTGTAGGTAGAAGTTGCCCATTGCTCTCCAATCAAGCACGAGGCTGGGGCTGCATTTCTGTGCACGGGCTGAAGCAAGTTGTTCAGCTTTTTTTAGTAGTTCTAAACGGTTTCCATCTCAAAAAATGCTTATCTTTGTACAACACCAGGGAATAAAACAATGTCACCACAACTACAACAGGTGCTTCCCTGTCTCAGTACAGGAAATCTTGCCCGAGAAGAAACTAGGCACCAAAGTGACTTCTGAGCCGCAGTGGCCTCAAAATCCCATCTATAATTCTAACCCTGGCTTCAGCCAAGGTGTTCTCATCCTTTCCAGCCCTCGGGAATCCTGGCTCCGGCCCCCAGCTCTGCTGGGTCACCAGAGCCTTCACCCTGGCACAAAAACCCAGGGAGGCTGGCTTCAAACCACCTCTCCAAGAGCGTTTGAAATCCTCGGCCTCTTCTCTCCTTCTACCTGGGCTGAAGGATTTCTGCTTCTAAAGGTCAATAAAACCACTTTATTTTCCTGTAGGGCAAGGTAAGGATGCCTGGCTAGAAGAGGAGCGGGCAGGTGTGGCTCCATGGGCAGAGAAAACGAGAGTCTCCCTGTAGCTCATTTCCCTGCCCTCCCTTACCCCCTTCCCGGCTGATTGGCACCCCCGAGCATCCCTGAGCTGATTCAGGAGGGCTGCGACAGGATTCCAGCCTCCCTGCAGGGCTGATGCCCTTGGTGTGAGCAGGGAGTGAGAGAGAAATGCTGATTTATGGTCTGAGAGCCCCTCACCACGCTGATACTCTGCACACAGGCTCAGTTGCTTACTTGGGGTTTGTATTTTGTTAGTTTTTTGGTGGGTTTTTTTTTGTTTTGTTGTAGGTTTGGGGGGGGTTTTATTTTGGTTTTTCTTTTCCTTTTTTTTTTGTTTTGTTTTGTTTTGTTTTGTTTTGTTTTGTTGGTTTGTTTTGGTTTGTTGTTGTTGGCTTTTTTTTTAATCCCGCCCACGGCTCTCTGTGTTGGCTTCCAGTGCCATCTAGTGGGATGTCATTTTATTTCCCCAGTAAAAACATTTTCAGGTCTTTTTGTGCGTTGGATGCATTGATCCCTCTCTGCACACTGCTGTGTCCTCCAGGAATGGACCATTTACGGATATCTATCCTCATTTCTGACGTTTAAGGTGCCTGTAAACTGGAAGCTGAAACGTAGCAAAAAAGTATAGAACTATATGTCTGCAAGTAGATTAATTGACAAAAGTTTCTTTTCCTTCAGTGAAGACCTTTGAGAAGTAGTGCAAATATTTTGGGTTTTTTAAAATAGTATAGCTGCCTTTTGCTCTGGGAGCACTGTTTCTATACTTGTGCACCTTGTTTTCTGTGTATCTTTTTATGCAAGAACTATAAACTTATATTTTACCATTCATAACCTTTTATGCACTTTGAAATCATGACATAGACCATTTTCAGATTTTTTTACTTATAATCTAATTGTGTTTGCTAGACACTGCTTTGGTTCCCTAAATGCCCAAGTGGTCTTAAGGATACTGTAAGTAAAATATGTCTTTTTTTTACTCTTTTCGCTTCTGAATTACCTGGATAAAGTAATATGTGATACCCTGAGGTTTACAAGTGAATTGTGGGATCTGTTATTCATGTTTTTATCAGCTGTTGGCCCAGCTCCCATGGCTCAAGGCTTATGAAGAAGTGTAAATCCCAACCCCAGCCTCATTAGCTGCATCTGGGGAGGTCACTTAAGGAGACTTTGTTGAAAGTGCCACTGGCTACCCCTGTATATTCATTCTCCTTGTAATGTCACAGTATTTTTGGCAGCATCAGTGCGAAGGAGAGCATTGCTTGGAAAGGTTCTGTGCTAGAGCCATCTTTGGCTTTATAGGCACATGCTCTCTCTCTCTTTTTCAGATAAAAAAAGGCATTTTAGGCGCAGCTGCTTTGGTACACACCAAGCTGCTTTGGGGTGCTTTTTGCACCTGGGCCATGGTGGGTGAAGGTTTAAGGCTCTTGGTCTCTCTTTGAAATTTATATAAAATCTGTAATTTAAAAGACCTATCTCAAAATACCCTGCCATGAAAAAGAAGCAAACTCTGAGTTATGACAGGCTTAATTTCTGCTGCCTGTGCAAATGTGGCACTTCCACAGAGAGGGAGGGCTCTCCTGTCTCAGTGCTTGCAAGTTTATTACTGATGGCAGAGTAACTGAGCCTGCTGAGGGCTTCAGTGAGGAAGGGGAGAATGCAGAGCTCCCAGCATTGACATTTTAGGTGCATGAAGACCCCTGGACCACGTGTGAAAAGTGTCTTTGCCTGCTGAGCAGGTAATGTGCCCAGCAGGGATGGCACCAGCTGTTCTGTCCTTTGGAAGGTAGGGGAGGCAGAACCCAGCATCATCCAGCTCGATAGAACTGCTTTGTTTTGCACAACACTACACCAAGGGGCTGAGTCCCACGGTTGAAAGTGTTGCTATAAAAATATTAGATGTGTTTGCAGGTGGAGCAAAGACTAAATGCCTTAAACATGGTAGCCAGAGGTTTAGGGGTTTTACTGTATTTCAATTATTACCTCCAGCTTCCCCTCAGCCTGGTTACACTCCAGTTTTAGGATGGAGGGGTTTTTTTTTGTGAACACACTGGTCACTTCTACCTGGCTGCAGATGTTACAGACAATTGGATTTCTAGAGCAGCAGCAGCATTTCTGTGTGGCCCCCCTCACCTCCATGGTTTCTGGGGGATTATCAGTGGCACACTCGGACCTGCAGTGTCCCAAAACATTTTTCCAGTAGCGCAAAAGGCCAGTTGAAAGTTTCACAAATCTCAGAGTTTTTGAGAGCTTATTTTCAAGGATTTTTCCTTTCATGTACCACCAGGCTTTTAAATATGTTCTTTTAAATAGTTTCTCTTTTATTAAAAACCGATGGCAACAATGACAAAACCCCCATGAGAGTAATGCACAAATACATTCTGTGATGTTCCTAAGCGACCCAGTGATTTCAAAACAACAAACTATTTGACAAAGACCTTGATGCAAACAACTTCCAAGTAGAAAGAATGACTGGTTCTAATAAAATCCACTCACTCCTGATATTCTGTTACCTTGAACAGGAGTCAAATGTAAATAAGAACAGGACTTGACATATTAATAAATGTTTTTTTGGTGTACATAATCGTATTAGTTGAACAGAATCTCATACAAGTGTAAAATTCATAGTAAAGATGTCTTTATTCCAAAATAATAACAATAATAATAATAATAATATAATAATAATAATAAGGTGTTAGGCAGACAGCTACAAAACATCTACACAAGACTTTGGTAAGAAATGTTCATGGTAGCTTTTTCATAATTTCACAGCAAACAAAAACAACAAAGGAAATCTAAAAATGCAATCAAACAAAACTTTGTTTAACTCATGTCACACAAACAGAGTCCTACATTTGTTAAGCCCCTAACCTTTCCTTTTTTTTTTAATTAAGTGTAAAGATTCTATCATTTGTATATTAGGAAAAAAAGGTACGCACAACGCTAAGGTCTGGTAGTTGAGGTCTACAAAACTGGTGTGACATCTGTGCTTTGAGTTCAGCAGGATTATTCAGGACATCAGAACAATAACAGTTCTTTTTATTGACTGATAACCAGTGCCTATTACACTACTAGAAAGTTTACAGTAACAATGCAAGACTTCTACATATTGTATGTCAGAGCTTTATATTTTTTTTTCTGATTAGAAAATCAACCTCTTTCTTTTCTTCGTTTATTTTTGTTTGTGTTTCTCTTTTTTCTTTTTTTTTCTTTTTTTTTTTTTTTTTCTACAAAATGTAACGAGCCTAAATGTTTCTCTTGTATCAAGTTAGAAGAAAGACAAGTGATGTGTAAAATGCTTCAACAGAAAAACGAGTGTGAAGAGCTGAACCTGGGCAGGAGCGGTCACACATTTCTGACCCGATGCAACCACCTTGTCGTTCCATCTATTAACAAGGTGGGGAAAAAAGCAATTTGCAACATTCAGAACTGTAATGAGCCTAAGAGAAATGACTGGAGATCACACTGAACAGCCTTCTAAGAGGGAGAGAAAAAAAAAAAGGATGTGGAGAATCTAATTAGTAAGAAGCACAGAGAAAGGAATGCCAGATTTTTTTAATGGACAATTTTGTGGGCATGTTCAGAAAAGTGGTATATGTTTTCCATAAGTGTATTTGGACTCTGTGGCCTTTGGCAAAGGGAGTATTTAGCAGACAAAGCATCTTGATGAACAGGAACAAATGCGAAAATGAAAATACAACACTGGGTTTAATTGATGATTTGCTGAAACAGGCACGGTTTTGCAAGATAAGCTGGAACAAGTGGTAAGGGTTGATGAGATAAATCTGGTTCCTAGACTCAGCAAAATTTTTCTATTCAAGAGAAACCTTCTGCTCCCTCTGCCCCAGGCTCACAGATCCTTCAAAGCCTTTAAAAGCACTCTGCCACACATTTTATGGCCAAAGATTACTTTTCTGAGTGAATGGCCTCAGCTGGGACCCCCTCTGCCAGCTCAGCCAGAGATCTGGCTCTGCCCTGGCTGAGCCCCTGGCACTGACCATTGTGGCCCTTCTCTGCAGTTTCTTCACCCAAAATATGCTCAGCTGGTCACACCTCCAGTACCTGTATCATTCTACTGGGTTTCTTTCATTGAGTTTTCTTTATTTTTGGTCATAAAAGTGAAATGTAACATCCTAAATGCAGTGATGAGGGACGGTCTTACAGCTATGCTGTAATGGCAGTGCTGTAGAGACATAAACTGCAGGATTTTTGAACAGGCACAAGCAGGAAAACTATCTGAATTAATAATAAGTGAGCCAAGCTGTGCAAAAAGTAAAATGTTTGGTTTTAACATTAAACCTTGTTGCATTCTTTTTTTCTCCTGGTTTGGTCGGCTATGGGTGTGCACACATTTCATTTAGCAGCAGCAGGGGAGGGTTCACACACTCCCACTGGTTCCATTATTTCCCTGGCCTTTCCTTCATTCCAAATCTGCAGAAAGCAGTGAAATACCTTGAGAGGGGGTGGGATGTGATGGCTGTGGCAGTGCTGAGCAGCCCTTGCAGTGCTCAGAGGAGAAATGCTGATGAGCATCCTCACAACTGATGCCACCAGCCCAATGAGCCTGTTCAGGTACAGAGGATCCCCAGGGTGGTGGTGGTGGGGAAAATGAACAGCTCAGAGGGTTGTGGTGCACAGCAATATTTAAAACCTCAGGGTAGTGACCAAGTGCTAAGGAAGTGAGCACATAACTTAAGGCTGGGTTAGAGGCCATCAAAAAAATTTCTCTCCATTCATTTCTCTCAAGCTTAAGAGTCAGCATCAACAATCTTTATTTTCAATGCATTGTTCTTACTTCTGTAGAGACATAGGGGTGTGCTGCTTTGTCTGGACCAAAAGGTAACCCATTACCTCCCCCTCTTAGTGTTAGATTATTACAGAAAAATAAAATTGTAGGAAAATATTTTATTCCAATAGCAAGGGAGAGTAAGGGTCTCCCTGATTATGCCTGACTCAGTGTAGGGATGAGACCTAAATTCTGCAGGAGATGGGGTAAAATAGCAATTAGGAGGCATTTTCTAATCCCAGGTACTTTTTAATCACTTAAGTAGTCAGGGAGGGCATTTAACCTGGCTAGGATATCCACAAATGCGTAATTCTCACAGATGTAGTAATTTTTAGATTACCCTATACTCTGAATAAAAAAAAGACATAAATGACAATGTTGTGAATGTATTCTTATGCTAATCTATAATCAGTTTTTTAAAAGACTGTCATTGTTTCTTTTCAGAGGCTCATTTCAGTTTTAAGGGATGCATGAGAGCCTGGCCCGCCTTTTCTCTACCATTTTTGTTTTATTATAAACCTGTCTCCCTCTTCACCTGTGAACAAGATCCTTGTGAAACTGAATCTAATTTTTTAATGTCTCTCATGTGGAGGACATCCTGTGACATCCCAATTTCTACTAGTTCTGTGTCCATTCTCAAAGGCAATGGATAGACCCAGTATGGTCTGTACACATACTATGATATATTTGCATGTTTTCTTCATGTGCTGTCCTGACTGTGATTGTGTGGTGGTCAGACATCACTATCAAGCTGCAAAAATTATTTCCTTTTTAAGTTTTGAAGAAAAGAAGACCTTCTTGCATGGACCACAGCATCCATGTGAAGAGAGGTGTTTAGGATTATTGTTATAATAATAACAACAACTATCATCTTAACCCAATAGTGTAAAAAGATAAACATGCACCTTTGATGTTACTGAACCAGCATTACTGAAATTACTCCTTGGCATAGTTGTGTAATGACAGAGGCACTGCTTTGGATTTTCAAAACCAAATCTAGAGAGAAATACTCCCACAGCTGAAACTTTGTCACTTCAACTTAGTTTTGTTAACATGCATGCATCCCATGTCTTCACAAGTGCTATATTTCTATATGGCTATTCCATGTCCACAGATGTGTCTGTATTTTAGTTAAGTAACTCACCATGACTTCACTATTTTTATGCATTGAGGGCTGGCTGGAGTACCAAAGACTTACTCTCAGCCTAAATCCGTGAGGAAATATTTATAAAATATTTTTCTTGCACCAGCAAGACTAAAAAGCAAACCACACTGCAAAAAATGAAAACTAATATACACTTTATGTTTTGTTGTTGTTGTTCTAAAAAAAACCCCAAGGTTGACTTTCCATTTAGCTCAGAGTGCATCACTTGGAACCTTGTGTATTGTTAACAAGGATGGACATTACATGCTCTTAGCTCCTTTTTGTCTTTGCAGCTGGTAAACTGAGTGCTTTTGGACCTCTTCTTTACCATCATGTAGCGCTCCTGAATTCCACCTCCACAGAGGGTAGAACATTCTGTCCAAGAAGTCCATGGTTTCAGCCTACAAACTGGAAAAAAAAATAAGTGATTTGGTTAAGTTTTCAGTAGTAGAAACCTCTGCTAGATATAGTCGGGTTGCATTTGTCAAACACTGGAAAAAGTAAAAAGAAATTTAATATCTACATTAGAAAAGACAGATAAAATTATGAAATTGTTAAATGTCAGACAAGCATGAGCTATTACTTAGCAGTAATTCCTATCCAGATAAAGTTAATTATACCACAAGGTATGTTTTGTTGATTTGAGGAATCAGTACTTGATGATAGTGCGCCTACTGGAAAAGCAATTTGAGCAGATCTGCTGGGGCAGCCTGAGTCCGAATCAGACCACTGAGACAGAAATTAATTTACTTTTGAAATTCAGCATCGAATTCAGGAACAAATATTTTAAATGTTTGAAGTTAAATGGATGTAAAGATTACCACCTAGCTCTGCAGAAACTGCAATCAGTCCTTTGCCAGGTGCGAAGTTTAAACTTTTCCACACTTTTGTGTGGAGTAGCTAAAACACTTTTAGTGCTGGGGCATGGAGAGATGTGTGGCCTTTCTCCCTGGTGCCCTGAGCTCAGGCTGGGTGGTTTTGGTGCTGGGCAAGCACTGGAAGTGGCTGTAGTTTATTGCATGGCTAAGACTTTCCCTTGATGGAAGTGCTGGAGATGCTCTCACAGCTGAAGGTGGAGCTGCTCTCACAGCTGAAGGTGGAGCTGCTCACAGACTCCTGGCACTCAGAAAAGCCATGAACGTGCTCAGAGTGGTTTCACACTCACCTGGATATTGCTCACTATCTAAATTCTTCTTTGCCTGTTCGCTTCTCCTTTTCTCCCGGGCCTCCTTCCAGCGCCGTTTTTCCATCCCTGCTCCCCTCAGGCACTTCCTCACTCTGCACTTTGTGCGCTGGACGGTCTCAGGGCAGGCTGCTCCCCCAAACTGGGGCTCGATTTTGATCATCCTGGTCCTGATCATGTGGCCCTTGCCACAGGAGGTGTTGCACTCTGACCACTGGGACCACTCTGTCAGCTCACAGTCGATGGCTGCGGGGGATAACGCAAAAAGGTGACACGAAATCCATGAGATCTGAACACAGGGACAAGAGACACACAGGTGTGACTGATGAATCTTTACACCCCATGAATCTTTACACCCCTACATGAACTCTGCTTAAGCCTCCAATCAGCAATTGTTTGGAGGCTGCGTTTTTTGAGTCCATTTCCAGCAGGAGTGTTATTTGACACGCTCTCACATTCCTTCTTCAAGAGTGCTGCTGGCTGATCACTAAAATTACAAAGAACATATAAATAATTCTCCTGTGCCTTCTTCAATTTTCCCACCCATCTGTCTGTTTTGTAATGAAAAGCTGTTGAAAATTGAGTAATATTTAAAAAGAATTTGCTACGTCTGAGATGTGAGCCTTGCTTTGCTGGCAGTGTTATTCAATAAGCCATATTCACTAATACCATTATATCTTAAAAGTTTTCATCTTTCAGCACTGCTCAACACTTACAGCCCCAGTGAATAATAATCAAAATGATATTTCACATTATTTAAGAAAAGCTGAATGAGCAATTACAGTGTAAAAGCCTTTTTAACCAATACTTTCTATGAAAAATAATGTAATTTGGGATAAAACCTCATAAACCAGCTGGCAACAGGATGCTAAAAGCAATCATATCTCATTTATTCAGCAGTGCCTTGGGCTACCATGCTTCACAAAGGCTAAAAAGCAACTAGAAATTTGCTCTACCCAACAAGTGGGAGAATTTAATGGAGTAAGGTAAAAAAATATCTCTGCAGCTGCCTCCATATCATCCAGTGGCAGGATACCATTCAGAGGTGTATCAAAGGTGGAGAAAGCCTCTTTTGTGCTCTTTCTGAGCTAAAAGAATCACACAGGTGATTTCAATTATTTTCTTTCTTTCTTTCTTTCTTTCTTTCTTTCTTTCTTTCTTTCTTTCTTTCTTTCTTTCTTTCTTTCTTTCTTTCTTTCTTTCTTTCTTTCTTTCTTTCTTTCTTTCTTTCTTTCTTTCTTTCTTTCTTTCTTTCTTTCTTTCTCTCTTCACAGTCTGAATTTGAGTGATCAATCCTGTTTTTATAATTCTGACTTATTTCCTACTGAGGAGCTGCCTGGAGCTGTAGTGTGTTCAGCATGCAGAGCTGTATTCCCATGAAAATATTGGAAATTATCGTGGAGTGAAGTAGGACAAATCTGAATTTAAGACATGGTCATATTTCAGCTCTCAGTTGCTGACATAATAATAATAATAATAATAATAATAATAATAATAATAATAATAATAATAATAGTAATATTAAAAAAACCCCAAACCATGCACAGTTGATTCCCTGCCTATCTAAGAAGTGATGCTAAGAAGTGGTGGTAGAGGTTTGATCCACGGATTTTGACACGTAATTGGCCTCCTCTTCCCATGGAATTTCCCCAACTTACGGCACTCTGGCAGCATGCATTTCTCTGCTTGCTCCAGCTCCTCATTGCAGTCTCCCAGCTCAGCAGCAGATTTCAGCATCCTCTGCCTGGTCCTCATCCCCTTCCCACAGGTTACACTGCAGTCACTCCACTCAGACCAGGGGGAGAGCAGGCAGGGGATGGTATCTGATAGGAAATAAAAAGGTAACGAATTCTTCTTATTAATTATTTCTTATTATAAATAAATTATGGAGGTATGCATTTTGAAAATAATCCAGCTGGAAAATGTGCTAGGTTTTATCTGTCATCAGCCAGTTATATTTTCTTTTCACAAGCTGAATGGTGCTGCCAAAGAAGCTCAGAAAACTTTATAATAAATTGGAAGGTTTGCTTCATTTAAATATCTTTGCTATCTTTTTCTGTATCTAAGTCATATCTGCTGGCTCTCAGTGCATCTGGGGAATAAACAGTTTAAGGAGCTATGTTTCAATCATAACTCCTGTAAAAATAGAAAAAAACAAAAGCAACCAAAGTTGTTGCAGTGAACAAAACCGGAAGTCAACTTAGTTTAGTCTAAAAAGTGAAATTTCCATATTTAATCTACCAAAAATATTTTTGCTATTATCTCTGATGAAAATTTAACATTTCCTAAGAAATTATGAGTGGCAGTAAGGGTGTGGCTGATTGGTTGATTTATAATCAACCATTATAAAAACACTCAAATGCAGAGAAGGAAGGAAGGAAGGAAGGAAGGAAGGAAGGAAGGAAGGAAGGAAGGAAGGAAGGAAGGAAGGAAGGAAGGAAGGAAGGAAGGAAGGAAGGAAGGAAGGAAGGAAGGAAGGAAGGAAGGAAGGAAGGAAGGAAGGAAGGAAGGAAGGAAGGAAGGAAGGAAGGAAGGAAGGAAGGAAGGAAGGAAGGAAGGAAGGAAGGAATTGAACACCTCAATTTCTGAACTTTTCACAGGTTAAAAAGGGAGGGCACTATTTTGTTTTATTCTAAATATACCCCATATTGCGTAACTTAAGAGTTGTTTGGGTATGGCTTTGCTGACACACACACCACTGTGTGGGTCAGCAGGATACCACTGAACATTTTTTATTGATGCTCTCATCCTGATAGTGAATGTGCTGCTTAATGCACAATCCCCAAGATCTTTTTTAGGGATTTTCTTTTGTGTGCTTGGGGCAAGGTGTCAGAAATGGTGTTTCTCTTCAGAGCAGGGGAGGGGAGCTCCAGGACACTCACGGCACTCGGGCATCATGCATTTCTCTGCCTCGGTGGTCTCTGCCTTGCACATGGATCCATCAGCAGGGGTCATCTTGATCATCCTGTGCCGTCTCTTCATGCCCGTGCCACAGCTGGCGCTGCACTCGTCCCACTCTCCCCACTCAGTGACCAGGCAGCTGCTGGGAGCTGTTCAAAGGGCACAGAGAAAATTGCTCTGGGGGTCACAGGGTAACAGCTGAGCTGGAAGGGACCCCCAAGGGTCACCAAGCCCAACTCCTGGCCCTGCACAGGGTCACCCCCAAGAGTCACACCATGTCCCTGAGAGTGTTGTCCAAACACTTCTTGAAGTCTGGCAGGCTTGGTACTGTGACCACTTCCTTAGAGACCCTGTTACAGTGCCCAAATTTTTTCTGATATCCAACCAAAACCTCTCCTGACTCAGCTTCAAGTCATTCCCTCGGGTCCTGTCACTGTCACCAGAAAGCAGAGACCAGTGCCTGCCCGTCCTCTTCCCCTCAGCAGGAATTTGTAACTGCAGTGAGGTCTCCCCTCAGTCTCCTCTTCTCCAGGCTGAACAGACCCAGTGCCCTCAGCCACTCCTCACGTGGCTTCCCTTCCAGACCCTTCAGACACTTCACCTTCCTCGTGGCCTCCTTTGGACAATCTCTTATGGCTTAATAATTTTTTTAATATTATACCCAAAACTGCCCCCAGCCCTGGAGGTGAGGCCACCCCAGCCCAGAGCAGAGCAGGACAATCCCTCCCTTGCTGGCTGTGATGCTGTGCCTGATGTCCCCAGGACAGAGATGTCCCTCCTGGCTCCAGGGCACTGCTGACTCGGATTCAGCTTGCCAAGTACCCCCAGGGCCCTTTCCCTGGCACTGTTTTCCAGCCTCTCATTCCCCAGTCTGTCTGTACATCCAGAGTTGCCCCATCCCAGGTGTAGAGCCTGGCACTTTCCCTCGTTCAACTTCATGTGGTTGGTGATTGCCCAGTTCTTTAATTTGTTGAGGTCTCTCTGGAGGGCCTCCCTGCTTTTGAGGGAGTCAGCAGCTTCTCCCAGTTTTGGATCATCTGGGAATTTGCTTCATATCTCTTCCAATCTTTCCTCCAAGTAATTTATTAAGGGATTGAAGAGCAGAGGGCCTAAGATGGAGCTCTGTGGGACCCCACTTAGACTCATATGAAAAATGGTTTGGGCAGTGCTCCTGCTGTTGGCTGGATTTCATGGAGCTGAATGAAAACTTACAGCATTCCTCATTCACAACGCACTTCTCGGTCTCTTCAGTAGGCACTTTGCACATGGAGCCATCCTCAGGGAATTGTTTCACGTATCTCTCCCTGGACCTGGTCCCCATCCCGCAGGAGACGCTGCAGGGGGACCAGGTTATCCAGTCAGACATCATGCAGGTGGAGCCATCTGAAACACAGAGAGGCTTCAGGGGTGGGCACTGACAGAGCTGTGTGCAGCACCCCTTTCATGCTGCCCTTCACGCTGTCCTCTCCTCCACTGCACCCTTCCCTCCTCTCCTTTATCCTTCTGTGTACTTCACTCCCTGACACAGCTGAGACACAGCAGAATTCACCACAGACAGCTTCCATTCATATTTTCCAGCAATTTTCTCTCTTGAGCTACAACTCAAGCCATTCCATAGCAACAGAGAACTGTAAAGGAAAGAACTTTAAAGGAAATTCTTGAGAACTTTAAAGGAAAAGGAAACTCTACAAGGTGTTCTCCTTCTCCAATTCCCTTCCTGGTTACCTTCATCACTGCAGCCTGGACCCATGCAGGGCTGAAAGTCTTGGGTGTCTGGGCAGGGCACGCTGAGGTCCAGCTGAGCTTTCAGCATCCTCTGCCTCATCCTCTTGCCCTTTTCACAGGTAGAGGAGCTGCAGGCCGACCATGGGGACCAGTTTGAGTATATGCAAGTCTCAGGGGTATCATCTGAAAAGTGAGGAAAGGCACTGAATTTTTAAAATGGTCTTCCATTTTCTTCCCTTTCCTTGGCTGATGATTACTTTAGATTCCAATAGAATACATTATGTCCTTCTGCATTCTATCCTCTCCATTTTAGCCCTGAAGGAAAAAGAATTGCCAATTGCCAACTTTCTTTTAAAAAAAGAAAAAAAATTGAACCCCAAAATCTTCTCTCTTTTATTGCCTGTATTGTTATTGTCATCTCCTAGGTATTTCTTTTCTGTACAAGGGAAGGCTAACAGAAGAGACCAGAAGAGATGAAAACCTAAATCGTTTAACACTGAGTGGAATTTTTGCTCTCAAGTCAGCTTTGTACCTTTTCTGCAAATGACAGCGGGGAACGGAACAAAATATAAATTATTGGTCATGCACGAACTCATTTCAAACGTACCTTCTTCTTTTTCCTCCGGTGCTAGGTCTGCCACAATATCATCTATGTTATCAGGAACGATATTGCACTGCTCCCCCTGCAAAAACATGATTGTGAGCACTGAAGAGAGGAAACTCATCCATCAGGGGTCAAACCAGCACATTGTGAGGCACTACTGTGTCTGCAGCACCTTCTTCCCTTCAGATTCCTGGGCATGCATAAAAAAAATCCCCAAATAAGCAGATGCAATCATTGCCAGAATTAGGACAACTAAGACCTCAAGAGAATTTAAATTTTTTTTCTGCTGTTATCTTTGCTGCAGGTAGATTAAGGACAGTAGGCTTGGAGGGAAGGGGGAGAAAGAATTGATTGGTTTTTTTGGCTTATGAAGTGGATTTTTGCTTCCTTGAGAGTTTTACTTATATATATTCTACCTTTCGTGCAATTCTCTCAATGACAACTCTGGCCACCAGCTTGATGGATCCTCCTTCTGGATCATAAAATGGGCTTTGAGGATGATCTAAGCTTGTAAGAGGTCTGATCTTCTCCTGAGGCACTGTAGGTTTGTTAGGAGACTGCAATCAAAAGGGGAAAAATATTATACAAGAAACTAATAGTTAATAATGCAATTAATCTGCAGAAATTAAAACTTCTCTGAAACGCTAAACTGTGAAATTCTAATGTGAGGTGAATTTGGTACATTCATACTTACTGGTACGGGGATTTGTTTCGCTTTGTTTTTGTGGGTTTTTTTTTTGTTTGTTTTGTTTTTGTTGCTGTTGCTTTTGTTCTGCTTTGTTGTGAGAAACAGCTGAAGTTTCCTGTGCCAAGCAGAACAGTTGGCATTGGGTTGAAACAGCCCCAAGCTCGAATTGATGGAGCTGCTGATGGCACTGCTTTGGTCTGTACGAAACGGGGTGGGCACTCAGAGGGTGGGATGTGACCAAAGCCCCCTGCTTATTCAACAGATAAATAGAACAGGTGACAGAAATGAGAAATTCTTTAGTGAGCTGTGACCAAGCCCTGGAAATGATTGCCCAGGGTGGATGCAGAGCCTTCTTTACTGAAGATATTTGAGAACTGTACAGAATCCTTTAATCTGCTCTAGGATGGCCCTGCTTAAATAGGGAGATTGGAGCAGATGACTCGCTGTGCTCCCTTCCAACCTTACCCATCCTGTCATTCTGTGGCAAGAATCCCCCAGGTGAATGTCACATTATCCTGTCAGTGCTAATGCTGAAGAAACTCGGGCAAAACAACCCACAGTGAAGTGTAGTTAGCATCTGTTTAAATTAATTTTATTTAATTCGAAGAAAAATTCTTAGCAGCGTAAAAAGCATAAAGGCATGGAGACATCACCATGGATCAAACTGCTCCCTACTTCACTGCTCTGAGGTGTTGGGGTGGTTTTTTTGAATATTTGAACCTTTTTTTCAAGTGAAATTGAGTATTTTATTCGAACATTGAGTATTTGATGAGTGCCTGCACCTCATAGGTGACGCCGCTGTCGGTGCCAGCATCCCAGGGGATTAAATCCTGCACGACCTTCTGCACCCAGCCGCAGTCCTTGGTGCAGAGATCCTCGGCGGAGAGCCCCACGTTCCAGTCGGGGCTGGGGCCCAGCATGGTCAGGAAGGACATCAGGTGCCGGTGACGATCCACGGAAAACTCGGCAGAGGGAGCAGCTCTCCTGCAAATCCGGGGAAGAGTGTTAATGACCGAGCCAGCATCCCTGCTGCCACAGGGAATTGGAGCCAGACAGCTTCAGCATCACCCAGGGACGGCTGCGCTTTGATAGGTGCAAGGGATGTAGAAATACAGAGCTGCGGCAGTGTGCTTATGCATTGGTGGGATAATAATTTTAAAAAAAAAATATTGTCCCAATTAGGGGGATAATAATAAAGACATCTGTCGTAACACTTGCAAAAATTGTGCTTAGGCATTAGTGGTGATGCCTTAGGTTTCAGCTTTCATGTTTTTCAGGTTCTGTGCTGCCTAGGGATGCAGTTCTGAGCCTCATATTAAGTGCTAATAAGCTCTCTTCACAGAGTACAGAGTTAAAACAAATCCTTTTCCTGATGAAGACCAAGGTCAACTTTCAGCCCCAAAAGCACAAACAACAGTGGACTGAAGGGAGGAACAAGAAGGATGAGACCTCACAAGCTGAAGCTATAATTGGACAATTAAACCCCAATATGCAAACGGACCAAAACTTATAAAAATATGAGACCTTGTGACCAGCTAGACATTTTGTGACCATTTTGGGTCCACCTTGGGTGTAGCCCTGGCCAGGCTCTCTCCTGCTCAAGGCGTACTCTAAAGGCCTTTCAATAAATCCCTACTTTATCCTCTTATCTCTGTCCAGTCTCTGTTTCAAGTCAGCCTTCCCAAGGCATCAGTTGGATAATAATAATAAAAACATCTGTCAAAACCCTTGCAGAGGTTAGGGCTGAAATAAAACAGAGAAATACCTTGATTTGCTGGGTTACCTTTTTACCCCCTGCCCCCAAAGCTGATATGAGTCCTAACACCAAAAGTTCTTGGGAGTGCTGCTGAACAGAACTGATTAATAGAGTTTTAATGCTCATGTAAGTGAGGGATGAGAGGTCCCTGCCAGCCCTGGAGGGCTCAGCCAAGATTTTGGTGAATCACTGCCAGCGGGTGTGAGGATGCCTCTGTTCATCCTGCCCGGTCAGGCATTCCCTGGGGAAGGAATCTGCTGAATCAGCCCGGCCCTGCCATGCTGACAGCAGGATTTACACACTCCTGTGCAAATGGCAGCAAAACCAGCCCTGACTGGAGGCTTCTATTTCCAAATGAGGGCTGGAACCCTCCGTGGCATTTTTCTCCCTGAGAAACAATAAATGCGGAATTATTTAAAATATTATTTTGGTAATTCTGTTCTAAATTCTAGTTTGATGTCAACACAAATTTTCTTCAGCTACAGGACTTGGGTCAATAGAATCAAGTCGAGGTTTTGTTGGTTGTTTTTTCTTTTCAGTTTTATGCCAAAATACGCTGCTTCAGAGCATATAAAGACCACATCTATTTTAAATGTGAGACATTTTTACAGTCTGATTTGTCCTTCCCATTTTAGTTAGGTAACTATTAATAATGCCCATGCATGCATAATAGTGCACAGACACTGTTCTACTGTAGTCATAAGGAGTTTATTCTTCCTATAAATGCTTATAAAAATTTGGTATTTATTTGTAGGCGTTTTTTCTGGCTCAAAGCACTCTCAGTACATTAAGAAAACCAGAACAGCTCAAAGACAATGATTTTTTAGTAGTTATCACAAAGTTTCAAAAGTAAGATATCTAAAAGTTAGCTTATTTAGTTCCCCTTTAAGAGGGAAGTTGAGAAGAATTCGCTAATGTGTAAAATGTTCTCGCCACTTCTGTTCCAGAGTCTTTAGAAGTTGTTTCTTACTGTGTAAATTATCTCACATTGAATTAAAGACTCCGAGTAGAAGAGCTGCTAAGTATTTGATGTCATTAATCCTGCCTTTCCCAGAAAGAAATGCAAATGACTTTTTTTTTCCTTCATTAGAGATAGAAGCCTGATTTCAGTTTGTCTAATGCAAAGTCATAAAATAATGAATGACGGTATCAGCTTCCCTCAGAGAGTGCAGTATCCTGATATATTTGTCAAGCACAGAGCCATGATTAGTCGTAAAAAGCCTATTAACTGCCTTCAAGTAGCTAAAGGATTTACTGTATTATAAGGGTTTCTACAAATTCCCTGTAGGAATTGTATATTTCAAACAGGGTAAGCAATACACTGTAAAAGAAACAGAGAGATGTGTGTTTGTGTGGCTGATCTTTAGATGGAGAATATGTCTAACATGGACATAATATTCATCATGATATTAATATATATAAAAATATGTGTGTATTTACATTATATCTGCATTTAAATTAGAACCATAACAGTGTCAAAACCCTCTTAAGGAACAGTTCAATGTGAGATTCACTCTGCCTCCAAGACTTTGGATACCTGTAAGCTTGAGAATAGTTTTCCAATTCAGAGCACTTTGCCAAAAATCACCTGTCTTCTGCTCCTGTATTAGGGCAGATAGTCAATGTTGTGGCCATTTTACTGTACTTTATCCTGCAACAAGTTAAGACAGAGAATTCATAGAGGGCAAATGTACTCTTCCTTTCTCCACTCCTGTGCAGACTTTTTCCAATCGCACCCAAATTTGACAAATACTAGCAAGGAGTATGGATACAAACTTGAACAATAGTTGTTTAATGTTGAGGGGAAATGGACTGATCTAAGGCAGCACCCACGACTTTTACCCAGGTGTGGGGATAGGCAGAGATTGGGCTCATACAAGGGGAAACTCTGGGGGAGTTTGTTAGCTTTTTAATAATCTGACAAATTCCAGCTGTTTCCAGTATGCACACGAATGACAGATTTATGAAGCTGGCAGGAACCTAAATTCTTCCTGCATCCCTCAGCAACACATCTGGCTCAAATGCCCTTAGACTGCACTGTGGATCTCCATGAAGCAAACCAGCACAAAAATGTATTCAGGACACCCTAAACCCAACTTTTTTTTTTTTATTTTTGTATCGTCAGCACTTCGGATAAAATAAGAATTTGGATCATCTCTTTTCTCTTTAAAATTTTTAGAAAGTGTTCTTCTGCAACAGGTTGAGCACGCCTGGTAAAACCCACAGGAAAGCCTAAAGTGTAAATAACTTGTGAATTTTCTGCAGGATTTCTGCAGAATTTTTCCTTCACCTGCACTAACAAATGCCTTAAAACCAGTGGCAAATGAGAGTTGCAGAGCAAATCCTGACCATGAGGAAAGTGTCAGAGGAGAGCCTTGAGAGCCCCACGGGGCAGGGGAGCCCTGCTTTCCTTGGCTGAAGCAGAGAGTCCTTTTCCACTGTGAGCCTGAGCAGCCTGCTGGCAATTCCTATCATACAGTACAGAGGGAGGTACCAGGCACCAGGCACCATCCTGCATCCAAACGTTTTCCATTTTCTTTATTTCTACCCAATTTTATTTTTGTTGGCAGGATTAGGATCTCCAGCTATAGGGATGTCATATTCTCAGCTGTATAGGAAAATGATCTTTTTTTCCCCATCCCATTTTTGTGTGTTTGTGTTTTGTGGTGGTTTGGGCTGTCAGTTTTTATTGGTTTCTTCTCCCCCCTTTTTGTTTTTCCCCTTTTTTTTTTCCCCTTTCAATGCTGAAAGAGCACAAACATGATAAACATGATTTTGCTTCACAAGTTTTCTCCCTAAGTGACAACTAAGTTGCTATCACTGCTGGGGGTGGGGGTTAAGGCAGTCTTTGACAAACCAACAGAAAAGTCAGCTTGCTGCAAGACACATTTTTGAGTGTTGAATCAATATTGCTGTGTTCTGCTGAGGTGCCCGAGAAAGGTAAGGTGGTTGTGTAGAGCTGCTGAATGAAAATAGCAAAAAAACCAAACAAACAAAACAAAACAAAACAAACAAACAAACAAAAAAACAAAAACAACCCACCAAACCCAAAAAAGCTAAAAACAACTTGGCAGAATAAAACTTTATGGTTACTTTTGGTTTAGTATTTGATTAGCAAAGTAAAATA
>VZSR01003183.1:131795-244187 GCA_013398615.1 Brachypodius melanocephalos | reverse complement strand
TTGTTGGAAATATCTTACACCTCTCCAGAATTCTTTCACAGAGCTGTGTTAAGGTATAACCACCCTAACCCCATTCTTAGGGTCTGCACCCTGGATTTATTTGAGTGTACCAGAATCTGATCTCACTTGTAGCCTTTTCAAACAAGAAGAAAAACTGGAAACACAGAAACTCTTCTGAGTCTGATGCCTGTCAGAGGCAGAGTTGAAAGCACTGTGGAGCACATTGCCACTGCTTTCGTCTCAGTGATGCTGGTGGTGGGAAAACACTTTCATTTTTTTTTTAAATTAAGGGCTTAGCTGATTACATGACCATGAAAACCAAATATTTTCAGAAATACTAAACGAGCTTTCCATTCTACCTCTAGTAAGCAAAAGCAGTATCCTTCTTTTTTTAGAAACTTGCACTGCGTCATGTCTACAATTTCCAGGATGAGCATTCCTATTTACTCATCTTCAGAACCTTTTGCTGTTGATACAAATAACAGTGTGAGCATGGAAACACACACCACACCCTTGAGCTTCCTACCAGCAGCATTTACACAACACCTCTTACACTGAACACACTTTAAAGTCAGAACACCCTGAAAAGTGAAGTAGCTTCAAAGAAAAGAGAGGAAGAGAATTAAGATCTAAAATTAATGGAAAATACTCTTACAAGTCTGCAACTAACAGAACTAATTTGATGGCATATTTAGATGATGTATTACTGAGAAAAACCATTTATGAAGTGATGGCAATTACTATCACTGCGTGGACAACAAAGTTTTGTGCACAGGGATCAACATCTGAACATAAACCCAGAATTTCAGGTTGCACAGAAGGAATCTTTAGCTCTGATTAAATGCAGGGCAGGTAAGCACTTTGGCTAATGAGTAATTTAAACATGTGTATGTCCCAATAGGGCCAGGGGAAGGAAAGCTACAATAACACGAGCACTGAATCAGTGAAATTTGATTGACATCCATATAAAAAGTTGAAAAGCACATTAATTTCAAGCTGTTGGTTTCTCTGAGCACCAAAACAGGGCAGGTGACAGTAGGAGTTTGGCTATTTTATTTCATAAGGAAAGAATGAAAAAAGAGAGAAAACTTCATATGCATTTAGCATTTGAAACCCCTACATAACAACCTCTTACCTTGCTGTGTGTCAGCTTTTAAAATGAGAATGTTGCTGCAACCAGTTAAAAAGGTATGGTATTATTACATATTGAACTAGGGGATTATATCATTACCACTGGCATTTAAACCACTCCAGAACAAATGCTGCTCTAAAATATCATTAATCTGAGTGTTTTTAGAAAGCATTGCAAAAGGAAGGGACTTTGTGCACGTGTTTCAGGCATTTTCAGCTCATCCTCTAAGCATCCCTGGATTGCTCCTGTAGATAATAATGATATATTTATTCACTAACACATCAGCTATTTGATTTAATACCTTCATTCATCGATGGGCATACCTTAATGATGGGATTTCAAAATGTGAACGGGTTCTCTACGCTGCAAAAACCCCTCAGGTACATCAAGTCAGGATTGCAGCTTCTGAAACTGTGGATTTTTTTTGTGTGTCCCTTGCAGTTTGTCACAAACAAGGTGTGGTTATGGTGCTGGCAATATTTACTGCTGCTTGGAAGAGCTTTGTACCCCTTCTTGGATTATTTACCGTGCATTTACAATCAAACCACGCTTCAGGAGCCACTGGACGGATCCAGGAAATTTTTCTTCGTTTCGCAGGAGCTTTGGGGCTACAGATTGTCTGCCTGGAGTAATCACAGCTGTATTTACAAAGGAAAGCCCAGGGGTGTGGTGAGAGCACTGTTGATTTGTGTCTGCTGTCTCCTTTTTCACCTGGCTGTTCTGCAAACCCTGCTGGGGCTGAGGAGCAGCAGTGGCAGAGCCATCACGGGCTGAGGTGTGACCTGACCCTCTCCTCCCTGTTAGCAACATCAGACAAACAGCACAGACCTATCTATGATCTGCTCAGCGATGAGCTCTGATTGGCTACCAATTTAACTTATTCTGAGTGCTGGGTGGCAGCAAATATCTCCTTTTAACAAAAGATACCATGAGGTTATCGATCAGGATGCCTAAAAAAATGTGGACACTCCCTCAACATCCTTTAAAGAATTTAAAAGTAATACTGTCCTATTTCTCAAAACCACTTAATTTGCAAATATCCTGAGATGGAAGTTGCATTTTGCATCTCCCCAGGCCCAGTGTAACCTCTGAAGATGCCCAGCACCTTAATTAACACAATGCCCGTTCCAGTTCATCCAGCATCCCTCTCCATCCAACCTTTCGGTGCCTTTTGGCGCCTGAAGACGGGAATTAGAGCAAAGTGTTTAATTATCGTTTCATTAATAAGAAAACGCAGAGGGGTAACAATTAGCAGGTTGGAATTTAGCAAATAGAGCTGTGCTCGCTAGAAATGGAAATGGCAAAATCATCCCAGCTACTCAGTGAGTGCTTACACAAGAATGAGGAGGCAGGATCGGTGAGTACACGTGTAATTGCATGGAAATGATGCTGACATGATTACTCACCATATTATAAAGGGAAATTATTTTGGCTCTCAGAAAGACAGCAGATGGTTGGGAAATAATCATAAAACTGTAACTACCAATGGGAGGAACATGTAGAGAAAAAAAGAAAAAGGCAGGGGATGAGGTGTTTGCAGAATGGGATGAGGAAGTTTGATTTAACTGGATGGCCATTAATTTCCATGAACAACGAGTACAAAGTTCTTGCAAGGGTTGCTCTTAGTTAATTTTTTTCTATGTTTTAATACTCAGCCTTTTTCCTCGCCCAGTGACATTTGAATTTTAAGTAGAAAGTGAATGGTGACAGAAAATGGAGCTGCCATATGTGCTCACTCTGACAAAAAACTGATCGATAGAAATTTTTTTTTTCTTTTCCAACAAACACATATGTTCTTACCTAGAACTTTTTTTTTCCTTGAGATTGGATTATGAATTTCTTAACGTGGGTGTCAAGACCATCTGCCAGACAATGAAGTTTCCCTAGGTCTCAGTAATACCCATTACACTTAAGACAATTCTGTCTTATAAGTGCATTGTAGTTTTTGGACTTCTATTTTTCGGTCAACACTTGTTAAATGTATATAATTCTAAATGGCACTCAGTTGACATGGATTCAGGTAACAGGGTACTTCACAATGGCATGGGAATGGATGCCAAGAGAGGCAGAAATTTGTTGCCTTGAGCTGTTAAAACAACTCAGCAGTGTTTTGTCCTGATGTCTGGGGAAAAATAAGAAGTTGAGTTATTTTCTCATTTAAATGAAGCTCTGTAGAGACATTAAAATAGAGCAACCAAGTTGTGAGGGCAGCCTGTTTTGTTGGGTTCACTCATTGCTGTCAAGTTCCTGATGTATCAATAAAATGGAAATTCATATGACTAAAGATTTTATCTTACAATCGTTATTAAATCTACATATGCACTTTGAGCCCAATCTCACCCTGTCTCAAATAAAAATTCCCATTATTCTGGATGGATTTTTTAAAAATGTGTTATCCCCGAGATATATCATCTGCTTTGTGGAAAATACATCTACTTTGTGGAAAAAAAATAGAATTTATTTAAAGAATAATAAATAAATAAATAATGAATAGCGTTTATATTTTCAAGAGGAAAGAAAAAAATTTCCATTTAGGCCCACTTATATGAAGGCTTCCATTTTGAAGTCAAAGCCTTTTAATGAAAGTGCTTTAATTAGGTTTGCTGAGGGATAATCTGTTTGTTCAACAAAAAACTTCCCCTGCATCCAGCTGCCAGGAGTTCAGGGACACAACTAAAAATTCCAAAGTCAGACAGGTGGGGATCACCTGAGGGTTTGGGATCTGTAGGACAGGACAGCAGTAGTGTGCAGGAATGAGATGCAGCAGGAAGGGAAGATAGGAGTAGCACAGGAAATTTTCTGACACAAAATACAGTTTAGCCATTAGCCAAATGCAGAGCTGGAGCACTCAGAACTATTTCACAGCTCTGGAGAAATTGATGTATTTTTCTCCGTGTTATCAAAAGTCACAGCTGACTTTTCCCCTGTATTTTTGGGTTTTTATATTGGATTGTCCTTTCTGCATTACTGTTTCTGATTAGATTGGGGGTTTGGATTCTATTTTTGACAATATTAAACTTCACTGGATGAATCCCAGTTATCTATAAAATCATGAAAGGAGAAAATAGCTGAGCCAGACACATCATTGTGTTGCCATAGAAACAAGAGACTCTGTCTGGCCTCCTCAATCCTGTGTCATTTTGTACACAAAACCTCCAAACTTTGAAAATGTTTCCTGGTACCATGCTGTCATTTTGGGGAAGGAAACTTAATTTCCAGCAGGATTGACAGGTATTGGCTCTTACCCCATTTTTGGGTAGAGAGCACAACGTGACAGTGGGAGATGACAAGGCAGAGAAGGATTCCTGGGGGAAGAAAGACCCTCCAGAGATTTACAGAGATAAAAAATGTAAAGACACAGGCTGCAGTGGCACCACTGAAACAAATTGTTGCCTTGCAAGAATAAAAACAGCTGCTTGGTAGGACAACATATCTGGGGGAAAGCAAGAGAAATCTTTGCAGGCCATCATTATATTAAATTCCTGGAGTGCATATCATGGAAAAACTAAAGTTAGTATGACTTTCAGTGTTCCGACTGTACATCCACATTCATAAAAATTACAGCAGAAAGATCAGAGCTACCTAAACATTGTATTTTCATTTTTTCTTGACATTTCTTTTTGTGGGAGTGGGTACCATAGGATGGCTAAAAAATTCTGGGACTACTAACTGTTGCTTCCAAAGCTTATGTCTAACCAGATCTATTGAAAATCCAAAGGCAGAAATATTATTGTTTAAAGATTGCACTCCTGCTCCCTTCTCAGGATTTGACTATGAACCCTGAGTTTTTAAAAGACAAAGCATTTTCATTGTCCCTGCACAACACCCCGTGAGGAAGCATTTCTGTCACACAGCTGTGACAAAAGATCTCATCCAAAAATTAAGTGCATAAATAAGATTTTTATTTAGGTTGAAGTACCTTTTTTTTTTTTTCTTTTATATAAAATGTCTTTTTCCTCTGATAGATGGCTTCTTTATGCCTTTTGTTATATTTCCTGAGAATGCTTTTACTTTAAAGAAGTTAGTTTCTAAGGAAATCAGCTTGAGTTTAACTCTTTTTTTTTTTTTTTTTTTTTTTTTTTTTTTTTTTTTAGTTTTAGGGCTTCAAGATTTTTTTTTACTTGTAACTGATGTAAGGAAAACATCATTATTGTGACAAAGAATGAGGTTTTCACATTTACATCTGTTTATCTGCTGTTATATAAATCCAGGTCCTGATTCCATCTTGCAAGAGGAATCCTGCCAGCTGTGATACAGGGTTCAAATGCCAGTTCAGTGGCATTCTTCCTGCAGTTCCACCAAAATAGCTCACTTTTAACTACTAGAAATTGTTTTTCATTCCTGAAAGCTTCAATCCAAAAATGTCTCCCACATCAGCCTGAGCTCTGCATTCTGACTTAGCTCTCACTGCATTTCTTTGGATTTCACTGTGGCCTCTGCAGAATTTGTGTTCATCCATTTATGGCTTATCTCAGATAAGGTCACTTTTTGAAGGGATACTGAGCTACCAGATGTTACCAAGCAGTCACAGGAACTCTGAGATTTCTCTGCATTCATTACACTTGGTCAGCTTTGGAGGAGTTTTTCAACTCATTGATTGCCAAGTCATTTTTCCAAAGGATGGCAACACAAAACCTCAATCAATAAACAACTATTAGAACATTTCAAACACAAGTAAAACACTGAATTTTCCTCCAGCTTGGCATGAAAATTTCAATCTGCATACTTAGCGTGCAGGGGTTTAAGTTTAGACAAGACATACCTCACACAAAATCTTTTTAAAATATTCCCAGAGTGCCTGTTGAAGGGAAATTATGGCCCATACAACAGCATTACAACTTTTATTCTTGTAACAGCATAGCTGGAGTTGGAGAGAGCCACTTAGGGAGTTTAAAAAGTACTTTCAAGCATCTCAAAATCTAATTCAACTCATCTGTCAGGAGAAAAGGATTTCATAACTCTTCAGAAAAAAAAAAAAAAAAGAAGAAAGGTATTTTCTTTTAGGATAACATAAATCCAATGAGGTGTCAAATATAACCACATTTTGCTCATTACAAAGGCGAGCCACTGAGAAGGAATATGCAGCTCAGACAATTCATCAGCCTGCTCCTCCTTTCAATTCTTCATGCCTTAGCTGCCAGCAGTTTTATTTAATTTTCCATTGTTCCTGATGGCTTGTTACCAACGAGATGGGTTTGTGCAAATGTCATTATTTCTTTGCTGGAAGTTTTGCTACTCTGGATGCAGCTGCTGTTGACGGGAGTGATGTCACTGTGAATTCACAGTAGGTAAGGCACAGGGATGGTGCTGCTCTGATGGCAATGGCTGGGTTTGGGATTTTTGGCTGATTTCCCAACCATGTTCCAAGTTATGTTCACACCACTGTGGTCAGAGACCTTTTACTGCTGCAAGCTATTAGCTGCAATTAACCACATAAGATGTTTTTGGCCCCAGCAATCCCTGAAAGTTCATTAAAGTTCGCTTCAGGCAATAGCTGGGTTCTACCTTAGCTCTGTTAATTTTATTTTATTTTATTTTATTTTATTTTATTTTATTTTATTTTATTTTATTTTATTTTATTTTATTTATTTTAATTTTCTTTTATTTTATTTTTTTTTATTTTTTTAATTTGTATTTTTATTTTATTTTATTTAGTTTAGTTTAAAATCATTTATTCTTTTCGAGCTGTTCATGCTGTCCGCTTCACTCTAGGGAGTGATGCTGTTACTTCTATAAAAAGAGATAACACTTATTTTTTAATTAAAAAACCTTAAAGGTAATTCAACCACAGGCATGCCCATAAGGTGTTCAATGGGTTAAATGCAGCTGTGGAAGGATATAAAAACTTGGAAGGCAAGAAAATGTGCAAGCTTTACTATTTTAAAAGTGCAGAGGAAATGGAAACCAGATTAATACAGTATTCACCTAGGAGAAAATGCCTAACAAGTAGCATGAAAAACAAGCATTATAAGGAATATAAGAAGGAGCAATAAATAATAATCTTCCTTATTTTTATACAACCCTCTGTTGACTCTTAGTCACACCAAAACAAATCATCCATACGTGATTTATTTTTCAAATCATTAGGAGGAACAGTGTTTGTAATCAATTTGGATAACCAAATATTAATGACATCCAGTGCAGAGATGATTAAAGGACTACGATATGAGCTTTCCTTATCCCTTTGGAGACAACAACAGATATAATTTAGACAATGCCCATTACAGCTGGGTAATTACTGTTCATCTGTGTTTTGCCTTTCCGAATGGCATTTAAACCCAAACTCAAATGTGCACGCTCAAATGTGGGTTTCTGTTGTTATTTTTAATCTCAGTTGGGTAGTCTGAGGACCGGATTAATTGAGCAACTGAATAATTTACTCATCTCTATTGCACATTTTTATAAATTACATTCTGATACCAGTGTCGCCTCTTTATTTATTGCATGGCAAGCCGGGAAATAATTTTATCACCCTTAATGGGACAGCACAAGGGTTACATCAACTGAAAACGAGCAACCAACCCCAGAATTTACTCACCTAAATGAAAAATTAAACTGTTGTGACTTCATAGTATTTTAAAATAAATAAAGGCACAGTTTCAAATATTTTAAGTGGATGGATAGGAACTGGTTGGAATTTCCCAATGAGTTTCAGTTTGCAAGCCCTGAGGAATTTGGTGTGGTACCTGTGGATAGTTCCATCAATCCTTAATAGGACGTTCCAGGAAAACTAATTCCCAGAATCAACTTACAGGCTTTGCCAGGTCTCCAGTCTGCAGGGCTGTGGGAGTTTCATTATTTTTCATCTAAAGTCTCTCTGTTATCAGAGCTGAAAGGTGCATTGACTTGAGTCTTCCCCTCTCAGTGCTGATTAAAATCCAGTAGAGACCAGCACTGAGCCCTGCCACTTGGATTCCGAGGGAAGCACAGGAAACATCTGGCTCCAGGGGAAAACAGAGGGAGGATTTCTGTTTGGGTTTTTTCTTTGGGTTTGGTGCATCCATAGTGAGGCAGTGAACGATCCAGGAGCTGGCCCAGAGCATCCCTGGTGGGTTCATGTCCTACTGACACAACCCCCTCTGGAATGTGTGGGTTTCCTAAACAGCACAGGCTCTGAACAAACACCTTCTGGCCCTACAAAAAGTGCAGCATTTCCTGCAGAAGGTGAAAGCAACTCTATGGGAAGGTCATTTAAGGTACATTTCAGCACATCTCAGCACTACCTGACATGCCTTTAAAAATGTAACTGGCATTTACTACTTAATTATCTGAACCTTGGCATTTATAATAAATAACTGCAGTGGACTGTCTCGAAATTAAAACATGATACAAGGGAATAAGCAGCTTGGTTTTACCAAAATCTGAGGCAACAATTAAACAGGGAGATTAAATATATTTTTTCCCCCTCTGGTAAAATCACTGATCAAGGCCACAAATCCACTCTGTACATCTGTTTCTTTTTCCTGCAACAGTGACCATATTAATCTCTCCAAAACAAATCACTTCAAATGTAGGTAGAACAACAAGGTACTGATTTTGATTTCAGCCTACAAATATTTTTTTTAATGTAAGTCTTATTGAAAGAAAAATGCCAGCTTAATTGTGGTTTATATGCACCTATTTTATCCATATATGCAGCTCAGAGAGAAATAGATAATTCACATAGATGAAGTGGTAATTTCTCAAATTCTGCAGACAGACAGATACACAGATCAACTACCTAAATCCTGAAAAATAAGATTAATTCTATCAGATTTTCTGAAAATCTTAAAAAGATTCCTGAAATCACATATTTGTTTTATAGGACATCACAAAAAGAGATGTCTACTTGAAACTTTTATTCTATAAAACTACTCCATTTATTTTGAATTTAAAGCAAATGCTGTAATTTTCTCCTATTTTCAGTGGAGAAAAATGAAGCAAGGAATAGAAAATAAATTTCAACTAGATTTAAGTAAATTATAATTTATTTTAAAAGTGCATCTTTGGTTGAACGGCAACTTTGTGGTTTTCAAGCTAAATTCAGTAAATAACAGTCAAAAAAAGGAGACAAATCTAAGTGTTTTCTTTTCAAATTTACCTAATTCATACATTCTGTTTTAAGTACTGTAAAGGAGTTTAGAAGAGAAAAGGAGGTGGAAATAGAGCAAGACATTTCTGCTCTCCAGGAACAGAACGTGGTGCTGTTGGTTGTACGTTTATGCATGTGGTAATGTCACTAAAGGCTATTTTAGTATGTAAACACCTCAGGAATTGAATTAGGTGTTTAGAGCACAATAAATGGATCTGTTTAACAAAGAAGAATGAGATGAGGAGAAGGAGTTATTTAATTTCAGAAGACAGTGAGGAGTTCCAACTCTGACCTAGGATGTTCTCTATCTAACAACATCTAACAACATCACACCATTCAGTGATCCAAATGTGGAGGAGGAAACTTTTTAAGGAAGAAAAGTTTTATGGGCAGGGGATCAGCAGCAAATTAGAGTGGAATAAGGAAAAAACCCAGCAAAAGTTAAAAATGTATCTAAATAATAGTAAAGTGAGAAGAAAAACCAACACAGAAAGACCAAATATCTGTGGCTTGGCTTCCAATTGCCAAATGTTGTAATGGAAATTTAGTGATCAGAGCAAAACCTACGCCGAACATTTTTTGTCAAATGGTGGCAGAGGAATTCTGGAAGATTGAGAGAGCTTTTAATCAAAAATAAAGGAAGGAAAATGCAACTGAGTATGTCAGCATTTTTTCCTCTAGCTTGTATGATCTGTCACCTCAAACTTACTTTGGATCAGAACAGTTTTTCCTTTTTTCCATCAACTTTCTCTTTGATTTCCATCAACATCACTCTCTGATTTCTGGAACAGTTTAAGTCCCATTGCCTGTAATAATGCCAAAACCTCACACTCAGGAATATGCTGTCCCATTTCCTGATCTCCTCCATGCAAGCCAGGGAAAACAGCCCTAACATCCTTGTGGTCTGAGAGAAGAGATCACAGGCATGCAAAACTTGAAGGGGAAAGAGGTGGATGGGATGATTTTAGGGGATGATGAGGCAGCAGTACTAAGTTATAAACTTTGGACTAAATACTTCCATCCATGGGAATTGTAAAGGACTAGGCTTCCTTTCCTGCTAAGCTTCTCAAGTGCTTACTGGAGCATTCCCAGGTAATCTTGAAATAAATGGAAAAGAGCTGCTTAAATGGGTGAGGAAAACAGTCAGGTGTGGGCACAGCCCCAAGGCACTGGGGACCACAGGACCATGGGATCACACAAACAGCACAGAGAGGTGAAATGGAAACAGGAGGGACAATAAGGAAGGAAAGAAAGGTTTTCTGAACTTCAGATAGCTCAGAATGATAGCAAAGAAAAATGCCTTTCACTTCAAGGTACATTGGTTGTAAGTAAGAATGGAGTAAGGCAACAAAAAGGTTGGAAAGAAAAAGAGGCTTTGCATCAAAGGAAAAAAAAATAAAGTAAGAGAGAAGTAAGAAAATTCTTGTGTACACTACATAAAAGCTAACCTCTTTATATGTCAGGTACTCTCACCATGCTGTTTACCAGGATAAAATACCTTTAATCCTTTTATTTACCTCGAATTTTTGCATTGAAACATGTTTTCTATAGGTTGAACTACTAAACTTGTAATTTATACACTGGAGAATAATTTCCATCCTCTGTGGGGATCCGTGTTTGTATTTATCAGTGGTAGGCTGTACATGGAATTTCAGATTCCACAGTGTTGCACAGTGCTACGTGCTTACAGGGAACGTTAAAAAAGTGATTAGACACAAGAATTACAATCCAAATACTTCTCCTTTTGTGTCTCAATAGTGATGTCCAGATTTGAAACAAGAGGAACAAAGGAATAACAAGTACAGCCAAAAGAGAAAAAGAAAAAGAAAAAGAAAAAGAAAAAGAAAAAGAAAAAGAAAAAGAAAAAGAAAAAGAAAAAGAAAAAGAAAAAGAAAAAGAAAAAGAAAAAGAAAAAGAAAAAGAAAAAGAAAAAGAAAAAAGAAAAGAAACCTCACCATATATTTTGGGAAAGGGAATTCCAAGCAAAATTTAAAAAGATACTCGCTTCTGGTGAATTTGATGCATATTAACTTTAAAAGTCTTGCCTTCTTTATCCCAAGTTTTTCCGTCATGGCTTGTTTATTTTACAGGTGCCAGATATGCAGATTTGGATACCAGTGGCACTATCAGGTTTTGATGTATTTTATCCTCCATTCTGCCAAAGGCCAACGATTTGCAGCTGGGTATGAAAATAAGATTTGACTCTGTCTGAGACGTGGCTGTGGGGAAAAGGCAGCAAGGAGCTGTGCACTTGTTTATACAAGGAAGATAAGAAGGACTGCTTTGATTTGACAGCGTGCTGGAGACTGATATCAGTCTGCTCAAGGAAGAATGCACTCCCTGAGAGTCCTTTATAGCCAGAATTCCAGACACGTGGCCTGGTGCTTCAAACAGAAGCAAAATGTTTTATGGCTTGGTCTGGCACTCATCCTTCTCATGCCAACAGTGATGCTCTTTCAGTTTGGCAATCACAGAACTGGTTCACAAAAATCACCCGAAGCTGTCTCCTAACATGGAAAAACTCAGGAGAGTTTTTCGTGCTGGTGCCCTGAACGAAGCAACTGAATTAAGGATGATGAAGATGAGGGAAAGGAAGAAAAAATAAAAACGAAAAACAGTGACAAAGAGCAGGCACATTGCTGAGAGGATCCACAAAAAACAGACAGTGAAGTCTGGCAGGATGTTGTTTCCACATTATTCCCACTGGGAGATGACATGGAATCATGAGGTAAACTTTGAAGTGAGAGCAGGCTGAATTTTCCAACTTTGGGCACTACACACCTCCATAAAATAAATATCATTATGCATTTTATAATTGCTGTGAAGCACATCCAGGAGAGTGTTTATGCTGTGCTTATCATGGCACATTGTAATGCCACGTTGGCACTACTGTCACACCCCATTATCCATTACACACATAACCAAGAATTATGCAAAAAATAAAATATTCATGACTTTCAGTCGATTCTTGATTAGTAAGATGGTTGTGCTGCATGTAATAAAACAAAAATGTTTATCCTGAAGAGTCATTATCCAGTACTTGCACAGCTCCAATCTAAATTCCAAGAAGGACAATCCATTATAGAAAATTTAAAACTAACCACAGTTAAAGGATGTTGAAAATTTTGTCTTCTTCTGAAGCTTAGATCATATTTTTAAGCGGAATCAAAAAGCAGGACACCATGTCAAAATATGATAAAAAAATACTCTTTAAAAAGCCAAAAATCAAACACTACCTGTAAAGTGAAGGGTTAGGGGAACCCCTGCAGAGCATTTGAAAGCAAAAAATACAAGATTTATTCTTTTTGATGTTACTGAAAGGTGAGAACTGACATAGAGAAAAGGTAAGGATTGACTGGAAAGATAACGGGAGGATGTTGCAAAAACATTTGCAGGCATGTCAGTGAAAGAATATGCCTTAAAAAGCATCTGAAGTCGTTCACACTCAGATTTTTGTGAAGTTCCTTGGGGCTGTGTAAAATTAGGAATTATGATGGTGGAGACACACTTTAATTAGCAATAATTTTTGTGGTGTAATACATTCAAGATGATGTATTGAGACTTTGGAGCAGGAGATGTTCTCCCCATCTTTCTGTGAACAAAACACAAACCTGCTCTATGCCAAAGCCTCCCAAGCAGCCACAGCATCCAGTTCCAGGAGGGATTGTTCACTTTGAAAATGTAGGTGTTGCTTTAAGACTGAAGTTGGAGTGGAAAAATAAATGGCTTCTTTCAGGTTGAGAACTCATCAGAGCAGAACAATGAAAAAGTTTCCATTTAAAAAAAAAAATCCATTTTCCACTCTTAATTTGGAGTGAATGGAAAGAAGGCAGCAAGGAAAAAAGTGCTATCCACAGCTGCTACATGGCAAAAAAAACCTACCAAATCCAAATCCTGGGAACTTCCAGGACAAGACCATAAATAAGGAATGCCATTACTGCGACCTCCTGTATTACACAGACCAAAAAAGCCTCACCTGCAGTTCCTGGGCAGAGCTACAACCCTGCCTCAGGGTTAAAACATATCCCAAGGATGGAAAATCCATCTTGTGCTCAGGTAAGCTGTTCTCAAGGCCAGTCACAGTGGTAAAGTCTTTTCCCAAATCATTTCCTGGTCATGAATTCCCTTAGCTTCCATGCTAGGAGGGATTTTATACTTTGATACTTCAGTTTTAGCTTTCTTTTTTTCATTTGTTTGTTGGGTATGGCCTTTCTAGATTAAAGAGGGATCAGCTATCAGAAACCTTTTCACTATTTAAGCTGAGTTCACCTCCTAACCTCTTTTTTTTTCATTTTTTTTCCCTTTCTTTTTCCAGAGGGGAAAGGGATAAAGCGAATAGCTTAAGTCCTAAGCTGCTTAGGAGTTTCTAAGCCCCTTTAGGGTAGGGGATATTTTCTGAAAACTGAACTCCTTTGCAGGTTTGTTGTTTTTATTTAGCTAACCTTCAAGTTTTCACATACTCTCTGAAGTACAGGTGACAAAGTCAGACACAGTGCTTCACTAGCTACTTCCAGGAAATAGGAAACAGATGATTTTTCTGTGCAATCTTGCAGTAAACTAATTGCCCTGCTTGCCCAAGGACTGAATTTACTGTCAGCTCAGATCCCTTTTACTGTGTTCTCTGAGTCTCTGCTTGTAGGTCTCACTCATTTGGGCTTGGATAATGAGTATGAACTTTGGGCCAAGTGTGCATGAGTTATCCAGGAACAGCCACCTCTGCTCTGACACCTCCCACCCTTGAAGGGCCACCAGGAAATTCAAGAGCCTCCTGAAAGAGTTTTCTCCTCTTTTCTGCTGAGTCTAGAGAGTCCAGAGTCAGGATCCTGGGAAGCAAAGTCCTGCCTCACTTGGCAAAACAGCCATGGTTATGTTACAGCACCACAAGGAACAGGCCATCACTGAGTGTTTCAGACTGGCATTTTGCAGAATTAGTCCTTTGAGAGGTTTTTGTTGGTGGGTGAGGGTTTGCTGTAACAATGGATTGCACAGAGTGTGAGACAGGATGCCAAAAATGCTGCTACTCCATGCAGAACAGTATAACATAGTTGAGAAAGCATTGAATAAACATCAATAAACATCACTGTTTATGTGTGGGAGGCACAAACTCCATGGGACAGTCCTTCTTCCAAAGCTAGCCAACCAACTTGTGTGATAAATGAAGGGATGCTAAAGAGGGAAGAAAGAGAGAAGTAGATGTGGAGAGGGAAAAAGCAAAAAAAAACTGTGAAAAACCAAAACAACAAACCAAACACCCACCACCACCAAAAAAAAAAAAAAAAAAGTTGGAAAAGTCATCAAGCTGATCCATCAGCAATTTTTTAGTGTATTTCTTTACCCAACACAAAGCTCTTGAGACAGACAATTCCCTACTTACTTACACATTCAGAGGTTGCCAGGCTGGCCATTGTGCCTTGGCCTTGATGACTGTGAGAACCTCATCGCTCTGTGAAAAGAGACAAAGGACACGTTTAGAACGTGATTTACAGCAGGAAAAAAGTGCAAGGCACTAGATCAAACTGTGACCAGGAGGTTTAAACACCAGCAGCAGTTTGCAGATGATGGTGGGTTTGGCATCATGAGCTGAGGGAAAGCTTCCACCAGGAATTCACCAGCTTGATACAAAGCAAGGAGAGAAAAATTGCTCTTAATGATGTGACAGATTGTCCTGGGTTGTAGTATAGGATTAGCACAAAGTATTCTATCACCATCTTCATGAATCATTGAATCCAATTGTTGGAGCTGTGTTTTTCCCAGGCCCCTTCCCTCTGGGCCATCGTCTGTTAATGGCTTATCAATCACCACCCCTCCCTCTGGGCCATCTTCTGTTAATGGCTTATCAAACACCGCCCTCTCCTTATCTTCTGTTAACGACTATAGATAACTCCCTGCCGGAGTTAATGTGTGATATACAAGACCCATCAGTGTGACCCATCTCCCCATTGTGAGATGCTCCGCCCAGGGGGAGGAGCCAAGCATTCTCACCTGGATATAATCTGAGATTTGGGACAGTACAAGCAGCTGTTGGGTACTGGATTTTGCAGAGGACCAGAGTTACCAGACCTTTTTACGGGATCACTGCTCCAGGAAGACCACCTCATCTGGACTGTTTCCATCACCCTGTTCAAGTTGTATTCTGACTCTATCAGTGGTCTTTTGTATTACTGCATTTATTTTATTTTATTTTATTTTACTTATTCCTTTTTTTTCCCCCTTTCTTCTTATTAAATTGTATTTTCTGACTCGGAGCCTCTCACTTGTTTTGCTTTCAAATCTCTACACAGATCTACAGATTAAAACTAGAGGCTGCTGCTCTGGGCAAGCTATCACAGCCTGTGACTATGTAGGATGTGTTGTTTATTATCCTGATGTAGGGAAGGATGTGTGGAAGTATGGAAAGGCTCCATGGTGGATGCCCTGCACTGGTAGCACATTCTCTCTGCTCTCCATTTATGCATGTGAAAATCACAGAGTGAAATGCAGCAGCCATCTGTGGAAGCCCACAGAGCTCTGCAAAAACATCATTTCCTAAAGTCTGTTGTAATCCTTGCATCAGCACTTTTAAACTTCATACTGCTACAATAAACTTGGGACAAAGGCAGGAGATCATTAACAAGGCTCTGATGCCCAAAAGACATCTATCACACTGCTTCAGAAGCATTTTCCCCATCTCCCTGAGGAATCCACACCACTGAGTCACCTGGAGGGACACGAAGCTCACAATTCACTCCCATGATTTCTACTGGCTTTTAAAAATATTTCCCTATTAGACCAAGAACCCCACTCCATATATTACCAATAATTGGCACTTCCAGCAGAGCTGACCTTTCAGTTTAGTGATAACAGAGCCATTTCTTGCTTGATAGCAACAGTTCTGACACCCCAGAGTAGCCCTAGTCCACACACACCCCAGCTCAAAGAAAACAGGTTTCTCCGGTTGTTTCTAGCACTCTCAATATTTTCTGAGTCCCTCTTTTTGCCAAAGCAAGAGCATTAACAGCTGATGGACCTTCTCTGTTGTCACATGAGGCTTTCAGCCTCAGGAATATGAATGTGACACGACCTCTCCCTTAGCCTGAGTGGATGGAAAAGACACTTTTTGGAAATCGTTTTCAGTGGAAAAATCTGTATTGGAAAACCTATTATTTGGAAATCTGTATTTATATACAGATTCCTGGAAAAAACCCTATACTGCACAAAGTGCCCTGAGCTATGACAGCTGAAAATCAACTCTACAGAGGCAAGTGAGCATAAAGACATTTTACCAAGCTCCCACACTACTGATACAGGTAGAAAAGAGAGAATGTTGTGATGGCAGGGAGCAATCAAGCAGCAGGCAGCAGGGCTGTGCCAGCAGGCAGATCCTCTGGGGCAGGCACACCCTGGGTGAGCAGCACCAGCCCAACACTCTCCCAGCCTGCCTGCTCCATGCAGGAGAGATCCATCACACCCAGGTTCATCTAGGGCAGCCTTCTTCTCACCTCCATGCTTTCAAAAGCAAAAAACACAGTTTTGGACTCAAGGTGGTTCAAAAATAAAGATAAAGGTTTGAGGTTAATGGACGTTGTCTCTCTGACAATAGAATTTTCCTTAATTTTTAATTTTCCTTGTTTCAATATCCTAAAACTTTCCAGCCAGGCATGTCTTCATTTACCTGCCTTGAGAAGAGATTTGCATTCCAGATCATTAACTGTGCATTCTGCATCCCAATGAGAGTCTGTCATGAGCAGAGATGGTTACATTTATTAAAGTAATACACTGCTTATCTAATAGCAGGCAGCAATCATGTCACTAGCACCAAAATCAGACATGTCTGAAAGCACTTCAACACATGCTATTCGAATTAAAAATCAACACCAGGAGTAGATGAGCAATGACTAACAGCTCAGCAGTGAGTGCAGAGGGAAGGAAATAAGGAGCAGTGTGTGGTGCATTCAGACATCCTTGAAGTTTTAAGGGAGGTGGAAATTCAAATTCAAGCACAGAATTCAGAGACACCCCCTGAATCAAAAGTTTTTGGAAAGAGAAGAGAGAGAAAGAAAAGAAAAGAAAAGAAAAGAAAAGAAAAGAAAAGAAAAGAAAAGAAAAGAAAAGAAAAGAAAAGAAAAGAAAAGAAAAGAAAAGAAAAGAAAAGAAAAGAAAAGAGAGAAAAAGCAAGAGAGAGAGCGAGAGAGAGAAAGAAAGAAAGAGAGTGAGAAAGAAATCGAGAAAGAAAGAGAGAAAGAGAGAAAGAGAGAAAGAGAGAAAGAAAGTTAGTTGCAGAATCTGATGTTCTGTTGAGCCTGGAATAAAAACCACACATTTTTCATTCCTAGAGCTCCTTGCCAGTTACACAGGCTAAAGGTACAACCTGGGTTAAGTCGTTGCTATCCCAGACTGACTCTCTCATCATGCAGGTGTCTCTGTCATGCACATTCCCAGTGTTCCCAGTGGGGTCTGGCTGCCAGGCTTGGGGATGCCAGCCCCACTTGCCCCACGTGTGGAGGGACACTGTCCTGCATCTCCCCAGCCTCCTGCAGGGATCCCCAGGCTGGGGAGCTCCTCCAGAAAGCAGCAACCTCCTCCTGCCTCCAGACCCTCCAGCTGACCTCTCTGCATTTTGGAGGATAAACATGACAAATTTAAACAGCCCGGGGAAGCTGATGTTATTCAGGAATTCACAGCCTTGTGAAAAACCCACGTATGGAGAGCAATCCATGGAAAAGATGCTGTGCTTGGATTTGCTGGCCAATCTCTTCAGCTATAATTATTGGCAGATGGGAGAAGCTGAGGGGATATGAAATGCCTGAAGAGAAACCCACAAATTAGTAATAAATAACCAGTCGATATAACCCAACTGCCTTGAATAATCCAACTGCATAGACTTGACAGTAGAGGCAAAAAACACTCCATTTTTTAATACTATAAAAATAGAATTTTATTAACATTTTCTTAGTGCTTGCTGTCCTAGATTTTTACCCATTTTGCTCTTCTCTTCATATCCCCAAAGTTTTGATTTAGATAAAGTAATTTAAGTAAACAAAGTCTCAAATTTCCACCAAAATATGGAAAAGAGAACAGGGATTTTTCACTGCGGTATGTAGCAAGTTGTCATCCATTTTGCATTTATCTTGGAAAAAATTATTCAAAGTAATGAAACTCTTACAGTTTGGCAAAGAAAATGAGATCGTTTGCAAAATGGTGGAGTGTCAAAATGTTACACTGTCAGAAGTTAAAGGGAAGGGCACCAAGGCTCCTGCTTGGAGCTGGTGAAAATCCCCCAAGTGTGGTTAGACATAATCCCTGACAAAACTTGGTCTTTCTCCTGAAGCTGCTTCTGCAATTTCTGTTGTACATACAATTATAGGACTCCAGCTTCCATTTGAAACAGAATGCCTCCTTCTTTACATGCCTAAAACTTGCTCAAAAAGTCTCGCGGAGCCAAAGTGGTTTCCAGATTGACTTCAATTTAATTTGGATCGTGGCCTAAATTAAAACATGCAAAAAAAAAAGCAAACAACTCTCCTTTTCTCCACATCCACTTTCTACACTGCTGTTCAAGCTGGGGCTGAGTGTTTGACTCAATAGTTGTCCCCTATGAAAGTACTGTTCCCCAAAAAGCCCTAATGGCATGATTTTAAAAGGTTGATAATGCCATTCTGATACTGCCAGCCTTACTGTCACTCTGAAGTTGGTAAAAATTAATCCTTTGCTTTACATCCATTTGTTCCTGCAATGTATAAATGCATGCTCATGCAGAATAAAGTAATTAAATGGCAGCACACAGAACCCTGTGGCAGAAAACCACTGCTAAGTTAAAACCTTTCACTGTGCACCTACAAAGGACTAAAAGCCTTTCCACACTTCAAGAACAGAAAGTGGAGCATGGCTCAAAAAGGCAGCATTAAAGATAGAACTTGATTTTAAATCTTTCTCAAGCAAGGGGACTTAAAACAACATGTTTGAAGGGTAAAACCCATTAAAAAAAGTAATGAAAGCTTTCAGCAAAAGTTTTAAGCATGATCTGAATACCTCTGGAATGAAAGAGAGATTAGTAGGATCTAGAAACCCTGGAAGTTATTCCATGTGCTTCTGCTACTTTTTGGTAACCAACATGATTAGCATCTATTCCATACTCTTTCCAAGCTATTTTTATAAGTTTTATTACTATTTTTATTTTGGGTCTGCCAAATAATGTTAGAAGCTATCACTGTGCAGCTCACTTAGCACTTTGCAATGATGATATGATTCTGTTCAGCTACACAAATTAATGTGTCATCTGACATCCAAATCAGTCAGAGCCAATGAACTGTGGCAATGAAAAACACCTGGTTTGGGCCAGAGCTCAATTGCACTCATTTCATACTGCTGCTGCTTGGCATTCATTGCATTGTTTTAGAACAGAGAACATTTAATTCCTTCCACAACACTCCTCACACTATCTGAATGCCTTTCTATCCACAGTGGATTCATTTTCACAAGACTCTCAAAAAGCAGAAAAAAACAACGTTATCTTCTGTTCCTGGATGATGAATTGAATGTCGTCTGGAAACAAACCTACATATCTGAGTTCTAAGATAGCATCTTCCCCTGCAGGATCATCCTTCCCCTCAAAAATAATTTGTTATTAAAAGAGAAAGAGATAAAGTGAACATGAAAAAGTGTACTGCACAGTTCTGTGGGGAACCAAATGCTATAAAAATTAGAATGATGTAGTGCTTTGGAGGGGTTGTTGGATGCTCTTAAAATCAGATCAGTCTTCTGTGATTGGTACAAATTGTCCTTATTCCACTTCCACCATGCGCAGACACAGAGAAATCACAGAGAAGAATAAAACCCCTATCTCGCCTTTAAAGTATTATCTAATCCAAAATACCTGGTTAATTAATGCTCAACAAATTATGGATTTCCATGGCATATTACTCAAAGTATGGCATGTTTTTTCCTGTTGATAAAGTATGTAGAAAGCTTTCCTACCTCAGTCTTGCAGATGTATTTGAATGAAAAGGGACACTGATGTAGGCTCATTTCTGAAATTTGTAAAACTCCAAAAGAAAAAGGAAGTAGATGTCCTCTGTGTGATAACAAAATATTTCTGTGATAAAAGCAGTGCTGAGATCCAGTTCAACATGCAGAGATGTTTCTAGGAAAGTATGTACAACTACTGGGTTGGGGTTTTTTTCAAAAAAGAGCATTTTTGAAAAGGTTAAGCTTTTTGTCACAAATTGCTTCATTTGAGAGGGAAAACCACCCATAATTAAAGACAAAGACTTTTTATTTGTCATTTGATAAAAACTAAATTCTGTTTCAATCTATGACTGACTTATATTCAGACAGATTATGCTTAAAGCCAGTAGCACAAGTTTGAAATTGTCATAAGCAGCTGCAAAAATGCATTGCAGGCAGTGGAATTATACCAGGATTGTGTTTGCCCATTTTAGTCTGACTTCTCTATGTTTATGACAGCAATTTTGTGGCAGCTGAGAAAACCACACAAATCATAAGATATATAAACATGCCTGAATGGAATTCATTTTTTGATCATAGTACCTACAAATTCAGAACTTCCCTGTACAAATAGCCCTTTCCTTAATTAAAAAGTCTTGTTTATTTTCTTTCAAAAATAGGTAGTGTCATTTCAGGGAATACAAAATCTGAGTTTTTTCCTTCACCAGTTATGAAAGTCTGGGGGAATTTCCAGGCTTTTGATAATAACCAGTCAATTACTAACAACACAATTTTGGGCTTGAGATAGGTAAAGAAATACTGCTGGGGTGAAACTGAATAAAAACAGAAGGAAAGCTGAGCACTTAAATCCATTTCTGAACTGTTACTGCCTGAAAACATCCCTGCTTCAGGAGAGCAAATAACCCAGCACCTCAGACAGTCCCAGCTTAGCTGCTGTGCTGTACAGGAAAGCTTTCCTGAATTGGATGCTTAGTGATTTTGTATTCACTTTTACAAAGAAAAACCTCCCTGTCAGATAATCAGGCTGAGAATTTTCCCCAAATGTGGGCATTGTCCATATTTCCCAGAAAATATGGAAATATGTGTGAAAGCTTCACCATTTCAGGAAGGTGATTGCACAGATGTCAGCTGACATTCCATGTTTTAAAATAAGCTTTCTAAGGGTATTACAGGAATTACAACTCCTGACTTCCAAAAGAAAAAAAACTTACTAGGATGGGATGCAAAAAGAAGCGTGCCCGTTGTTAATCTAAGTTTGCATCCCAAAGGCACTGACTCACTTTGCTTTAACAACCTTGTGCATTACCTGTCCCTCAGGGTTTCCTTTGGCTGAGGTGGAGGCTTCAGGAGGTGAAATGTGGGCTGAAATTGATAACGGAGCTGTTGCTAATGGCAACATGGAAAATCAGATGCGCTGGTTTATTTCCGTCGAGGTGCAGTTCCATAACGAGGGGTGTTCCCAACAAAGCAATAATTCATGTTTTGCACGGTATAAAGCTTAGCAGTGTGTGTTAATGAGCCCTGGGTATGCTCTGAGGATCTGAACTCTCGTTTTCTCTGCCTGGGCAGATTCCTTAGAAAAGGTTCTCCCTCAGGAATCCAGCTCTCGATTGCATGTTGAGTTTCTACTGCACATTTTGCTTCGTTCTACATCGGATTCTTTGCTGTCTCTAGGACTACAGAAACATTCTGGGATCCTAAATTACTTTGCCAAACCCAAGGGAAAATCTTTGCACTACAGTTCACAATGGCTACTTTTTAGAGCAGGGGATCAAACTAGATTTTGAAGCTGACCTTAAGTGGTGCAACTCCCACCCTCTGCTTAATAGGTTTATCCAACACACACCCTTTTGACCTCCTCCTGTCTTAACTTTCCCAATTCCATCGATCCTTTGGGCTAACCTAGCCTTTAAACCTAAGTAATATAAAGCTACTGCTATTTTAAACTCTCAGAAGATTGGATACCAGAAAAAAAAATTGGGGAAAAAAAGCCCTAGACAGCAATTCAACACATTCTGTGTGCAATAAAGCAGCTGCATGGAACTGAGTTGACAAAACCTGCACTCACTCACTGGAGATAGTGATAAAACTGGTGTAAATCACTAGGTTCACTCAGCAGATTCATATTCGGGTAACCACAGCAATTTTTTTGCCCAGACTCCTTGAAATAGTTTCAAAACAGTCAGGGATGAAAGCACTGAGACAGGTTCTTGGGCATGCTAGGGATAAGTGAAATTCAACTGTTTAAATATCAGCCAGAAACCTCAGGAGAAGGCTGGGTCTGCTCTGAGAAGCAGCTCAGGGAATGGGGGCACAGAACAATCCTGTCATCTGCTAAATGCTGGCACTGAGAATCCAGGTGTCACAATTATTCTCCCTGATGCTTTGCTCACACATTAGCCAAATGTAAGAGCTTGAGCAGAGGAGAAATAATTATTTGGATAATAGTAAAGGGTTCTAAGTAAGACCAGGAGGTGAGCTTTCCTCACCCTTGATAGCACTTTGACAAATCAATGTAGGGGTTTTATTCCATTCAGGATGTACAATAAAATCTTCTAAATGTGCTTTAGCTGCTGTACAGAGGCAATCACAACAAGTTTAATTTCCCTTCAGTAAAGTTATTATGTCTGAGCCACTCTTCAACATTTCTAAAAAAAAAACCAAAAAAAACCAAACCAAAACTCATATATACAACATAGTATTTTAGTAAATTAAGGAATTGAAGATCCTACCACGAACTGTATTTTCTGCAGTTTGGAAATCAATATTCTTTTAGGGAGATCAGCTTTCCCTCCCTTCCCAGCCCCCTACAAGCTCAGCAGTGCTGTGACAGGACACTGCCATGTGAGCCCTTCCTCTGGCACAGCACAGCCTCATGGTTTGTGCTTGGACGTTAACCTGCTTCGGGGTTTAATGGCCAGAACACTTGGGCCTGGGATTTGGGATAAAGTCATCTCCATCTCTGCCAGCACTTAGGAGAGCAGGGTTTTAAGGGGAATGTCAGGGATTTCTCCAAGAATTGGAGATGCTGCTGTTTTTCCCATCAGGGGCTGCCTTTACCACCTCCTTTCCTTACAGCTCCTTGCCCCTGGAAAAGCAGCTCTGTCTGCACTGGACTCCAAGAACTATCCCTGCATTCCTCCACGGAATGCCCTGATCCTGCTGCTGGACTTTAATTCTGCCTCAACATTCTTCTGCACCCTGTGAGTGAGAAGAGAGGGACAGAGAAGGAGATTGAGTGCCCTGCCCACCCTGCAGGCAGGACTGGCTTTTAGGGCAGGGGCAGATTTTGTTTTCCTTCTGACAAGGAACTCTCCTGTCCTGTTTCCCAGCCAGGATTTGCAAGGGGTTTTTTTCTGGACCCTGTGGCTCAGTGGGAGCCTCTCCCTGACAGTTTTTGTCTGACCCCATCCTCAGTGCAATAAATACTCAGGTGGACCTTGTTAAACCATTGGAGCAATTTTCCCTTGAACCTTGTTAATATTGTTGCTTCTGTCTTGCAAAGAGTGCATCTCCCCACCCACAACAGAAGGGGCACACCCAGAAACTGAGACTGGCCCCAAAAAATTTCCTTGCTACTTAGAAATTTCAGTGGTCTGGTCGTGGGTAATCCATCTGTGGGGGTTCACTCCTGTTTTCCAGCAGTTAAACAGCAGGGAAATGGCAATTTTGTTGAGGGTTTGTTGGGGTTTGGGGTGTTTGTTGGTTTGTTTGCTTGTTTTTGTAAGCTATTTAGCACTAACTGTTCCCTCAGAGCAGTGTGGGAAGTGAGATGAAGGTTATCTCCCTACCTGGTGCCCACAGCAATGGAGCTTAAGGAGCTCCAAGTATCTTTATATCAGTTAATATGACTACACTTTGCATGTGCCGCTGAGTAAAATTAATATTGAAAGAGAAATTACATAATACAGCATTAAGTACTGTAGGAGATGCTACTAGAGTGATATCTGCACTTGATATAATTAACATATAATGGAAGAGCTATTAACTCCACTGTAGAAAGTACTGCTTGGGTTTCTATTTGCTTATTTGGAAATGCAAAACCAGTAGAGAAAACTCAGAGCTAAACCCTGGAGCCACAGTGCTGCATGTCACCGTGTAGTAACCAGATAGAAATGGTTGATGTTGTCTCTGTCATAAGGCAGACATGAAGAAAGGTGTTTGTCCAAAGGAACATCTCTAAAGTGCTCTGGAAAAGTCCATGGACCTCAAATCACTGAGTGCAGCACCCATGTAATTATTTTATTATTAGTTAAAGACCATGAACAGAGGCTTGCACTCTAAAAGCAGGTATTTGCCATATTGCACTGTACTCACAATGTTAACACTAAAAGTAAGAAATTAATGGGAAACAAGCACTGCAGTGAGGTCAGGATAAACATAAGTATTTCAGTTTTAGCTGTGAGATGCCACTGACTGCTAGGGACGTGCCCTAAGGCTGTTACCTCAGTGTACTGCTAAAAATGCTTATGGTGAGGTGCACCCTTTGCTATCTCACAAGGTTGTTGTGAAATCACAACACTGCCCTGTTTATCTGCTTATCTCTAAAGCTGATGTTCTGAAATTAGGTTTCAATTTCAGAGCTTAGCTGTTAGCCATGTTATCATTAAATGACACAATGCATTTTTATGCAAGGAAACAGGCATTTTAAACACTCCAAGGCATGTTCAGTCTCTGAACAGTCACAGTAATTGCATGTTTAATAAACCTTGGTAGCTCTCATTCCCATAGTAAAGTACATATTTCTGTTGTGATCATCTCATTTGTATTCCTTTAGGTCTCTAATAAACTCTTCTCTAGTAACTCTGTGATCAGGATTGTCCATGTTAGAACTGTGCTCAGTTCTCTTAAACCAGGGATACTCTGTGCAGACATTTATTTTCCTTCACCTTTGACTTTCTCTCCCTCAAATCCTCGCTCATACCAGGCTCCTGCTGAGGGATTTCCAGAAGAACACTGAACACCACCATCATTCACCATTTTATTTGTACAAAAATGCACCAGGCCAGGCTGGTCCCCACTGAAGTCCTAGTTCCAGGAGTTAGGCCACTTTATTAAAATCCTTTGCTATCCCTTAAAATAAAATTAGGTTGTTTTCTTTTTATTAATCTCTAAAGAGATTAGAACAGGCACATTATTGAAGGGCAAACTTCCAAAGGGGTTAATAATTGGAACAGCAAAGCCTGGTAAATGCCACATCTTATTACCAAGCCAGTGCTTGGATTCTGTCCATTGGGATGACTTTAGGAACACATCACCCTGTGGCTAATCAGAATGAATGTTTTCAGCATTCATGTTTCCACTGCAAAAGCACCCAAAATCCACAGGGTTGTCCCTTTTTGCCGTCTCCTGACACTGCTGTTACATGCTGAAATGAACTGATGGAAATGTTCCCTCACAACAGAATTGCTGAGTTGTTGCACCACAGTGAAAGGTGGGAGTCTATCAAATATGCAATTACTGCCACATTCTCTCAAGTCTTATGAGCCAATTAATAGCACTTTGTATTTTCACAGCACCTCGCCTCAAAGAATATTAAAATGCTTTTAAATGACAGAGTTCTGGAGCTCCCCTGTTTGCACCATCATGCACACAAACTACAGACAAGTTGGCAGAAGAAAACACACCATTTACAGTTCAGAAAGTATTTTTTTTCCAAGCACCCTGACAAATGTATGTCTGCCTGGCTGCCAAGACTCCAGCACTGACCTCAGCACCACGATGACACTACAGGCTTTGCCAGAATAAGCCTGACAATGACACTGTCCCTGCTCTGATGGAAAAATCCCTGAAGAAATGACACCAGGTAATCCACAGGTAAAGGTGGGGACACCAAACTTTCTCTCCTGCACTGAATGACTCATTGCTCCACTTTCTGAAAATCAAAGCAGCTACATGGCACCACCCACAATCAATTTCAGTTCGTGGTTAAAGCATTGATTAATCCACCGAGCACAATCAAGTTGTCTGAGAAACACATTAACCACGTCTGCTTTGTGTAAACCAACAAACAAATGAGGATAAATCGCAGCTCAAACCACACTTTTCACAAAGCCAAACTCCTTGTGAAAGCAACCTGAAAGGCACACTGCAAACCAGCCCCTGGGCAGGCACAGCTTTGAAGAGCAAAATGATCTCCTGTGATGTGCACCTGGCTAGAACTGGCTTATACACGAGAACACTTTCCTAAGGAAGGGACGTGTGGGAGTGAGGAACGCTCTGGAGAACCTCAGGATGAAGGTCAGGAACACCTGGATGGGATTTAGGGACACCTGGGTGGAATTTGGGTCTTTGGTGGTGCTCTGGAGGGGGGAATTGGGGTTTGGGGTCACCCATTGGGTGGGGGGTTTTATGAGGTCCTGGTGGTCTCTGTGGATTCTTGGAGTTCTCCATGGGTTCCTGGTGGGGTTTTGGTGTTCTCCATGGGTTCCTGGAGGATCTTCATGGATTCCTGGATGCTTCCATGAATTTCCAGTGGGATTTTGGTGTTCCTGGTCATGTTTTGGTGTTCGCAGATGAGTTTTTTTTGCTTCCTGCTGGGGTTTTGGGAATATTTTGGGATTTCTGGTCATCTTCATAGATTCTTGGAGCTCTCCATGGGTTCCTGATGGGTTATTGGTGGTTTTTAACCAATTTTAAACAATTTCTTTCCCCCAATACCATCTAAAAAGCTGGACACCTGCTATCTCTCATCCTGTTCTTGATTCATTGCATTATAATCTATGCTTGAAAAAAGAAAATCAGCCTCCAAGAAAAATTCTTTCCAACTATTAATTCACTCTCATCCATCTCTACTCCAGTCAGAAGACAAGTGACCTTTTGCCACTCCATTCTTGACAGTCAAAACATCAAAACAAAGTTTTCTGCACACCAATAGATTCCATACAGTGCTATTTGCTGTTATAAAATCCAGAGGACATTAACATTTCACATGAACTCTGCAAATGAAATAAAAGAGGAAATAAAATATGATCTAGGAAGAAATACTAGTCAGGAAAAAAAATCCAGTCTCCAGTAAGATCTACTCTGATGGTCAGGAAAATTTACAAAATATCTACAAAGTCTGTGAGCTTAGATCCAGAACTCTCTGCTGATGAACAGTTCCTGCTGTCTCACATGGTCTTTCTCCCCCACCACCCAGCTGATTAATTAATTAAAGATAGTCAGTGTTCAAACTTTAGGATTATCTGAAATTTTAAGGGTTATCTCTACCTGTAGACTTTCCTCCCATCAGACAAACATTTGTGAAAACTCTGGGAACAAAACCCACTTCTACTGAGCCAAGGTTTAATGCTCTGAACCACCCAGCTTCAACTTCTCAAAAACATTCTGCTCATTTTAGAAATGACAGCAAATCTCCTTCTCACTCAAAGACCTGAAAAGATCTCAATTGCTCACAGGCTGAAACCTTATCAATTATTCTTTCTCTGAGTCAGAATTTCTCTATACAACAGGCAAGAACATTTGAAAGGCCAGACATTGTTCATGAATAATGTTAGTTTAGGTCTGAAATAACTGGATAGTGCAAAAGTTATGACTCTTTTTGAAGAAGGTACTACTTGCTATAAGCATGACCAGGTGAATCTCAATTTACCACTTTATAGGATATGATCAGACTTCTGAAGTAATTAGGATTTTTTTACTTTCCACCTGTTTTCCATGTAGTTCTTCGTGCATTTTCCAGGGGCAGGGATCTCTAAACTGCTCTGAATGCCTCTCTCTTCCTGACCAGTCCCAATTGTATCAATGCTTCTCAAAGATTTCTCTTAATCACTGCTTCTTATGGCTCCACAAGAACCTACAAAAAGCCTTAAACGTTTACTTTTATTTTTAGTTTATTAGTTTATTTTTCTATTTTCAGGTCCACATTTCTCCTGCTTTGTCCTTTGACATCTACAGTAAATCACCCAGCATTATTGGTCCCATGTGGGTGCATGCCTTTCATTTTTGTGAACTAAAATCCAACCATCTTATTGACTGCAGCTGCTCTTAAATACACTTTGGTGTCAGCAGTGATTTACTTTTTAATTACATTATTTTATTTTAGATGAGTGGCCCTATTGTTTTCTTAACAGCTACTTTAAAAGCAGTGTTCAAATAAATGAAACTTCAGCATCTGAGCAGGGAAAACAGACTAATTCACAATTCCTTAATGAAAGAATTTCCCACAACAACATGCTGGATGAAAATATCACCACACTTCCCAAATGTTTTACATTTCAGTGTGATGATAAAGGGTGTTATTTCCTTGAAGTGTGTCCTAGCTGAGCATTCTTGGGAGATTCTTGCTAAGAAGACCAGCAGGGACAGTACAAGGATAAGATTATTCCTGTCTCTTTTCCAAAAGCCTCAGAGACTGCTTTACTGCTTTTCTATTTCAGCTGCAAGGACAAGCCCTGAATCAAATGCTCACCTAAATTAAAGACTGGGGATTGGATCTTAGGAGAAAGTCCTTTTTTAGAGGACTAAGCCCTTAGGAAAAAGTCCTTGGCCTCTGATATATGTATGCAATTTGTCGGCAGGAGCACATTTATGCTGCATCTGGGGAAATATTGAGCATACAGGTAAGCTGGTATTTCTCCAGGGAGAGATTATAATCAGTAAAAACAAAAACACCACAATCCATTGCAAAAGTGCACTCTGGGCAATGGAAGTGGGAAGCAGGAATACATTGGTGAGTGTGGAAGGTACAGGTTTATCCACGTTCTGTTGAGTCGATTTTAGGAAATATTCACGGAAAAATATTCTGGGAAAGCACTTTATATCGTTTCTGTCACACAGACATGAAGCATCAGATATTAAAAGTATTTATGTAATTCTATTAAACATCTGATGCACTTTCATGACATGGAAACTTTATGACCACAAAGGATAAAATTGTCCACCAGTTCCAGATCAGGTAATTGCTTGCAGTTTCTATGCTACTGGCCACTGTTAATCTGGCTGAATGGAGAACTAGGTATTGTACATTTTTGTTACTTTTTCTTTTTTAACTGAGTATGCAGAATTGAAAAGTAGCCAAATAAAATCTGTGGTCACTGTTCATCTGATTCTCTGTATCTGTCAAAAAAAACCCCAGTGCAGCACAAGGATAACTTCATAGTGGGCTGTAATTTTCTTTTTTCTGTTTTTTTTTTTTTTTTCCAGCTACTATTGTCATTCTGAAAGTCTTTCCCTGTTCCTCACAGCATTCATCTTCAAAAGAATGGAGAGGAGGGGACAATGGGAAGGAGCAGAAGTTTGAGGCTAATGAGCAAACAACAACAAAAGAGTTGCCATGAGGGTCTTGATGTGACTTTGAATCTGATCCTTGTTTATTCAGCCTTGTTTATTAGAAATGGGTTTAGTTGCTGAAAAATGTGTAAGGATCAGTCAGAACCATTTTCCAAGGAGCAGCTTTCCACCTTTGTCTTCCTACTCTGCTGGACTCTGAAGGAAGGGCCAGGAAGAACCCAGAGTGGTGACCCCTGAGAGACCACCCCAAGAGAACTTCATGCACCAGAGTCTCATTTACCCCTTAGCCAGGCATGGCTGCAGCTGGAGCTGAGCTGTGACATCTCCTCACTCCTGGGGAGATGCTCAGGCTGCAGGTGCCCAGCAGCTCCTCCATAGCCATGTCCAGAAAAGCAATGATCTGGTTATGAGATTTTCCTGACCGCTTCCAAAGGGCATCCTTCCATTCTTCAGCCATGGACTGACAGTGAGAAACGAGCCTCAGAGAAATGCTGTGTACTCCACTCTGTTTTGGGTCAAACCCTTCCTTTCAGATATAAATATTTATCTGCATTTCTGAGCTCAGAACCTGACTTGTGTTATTAAAGACAAGAGGTCGAGCATTTCTTCCTGCTGTGATCCCTTGCTAGTCTTGAGCAGGGAGTTCTTACAGAATTCATTCTTACAGAATGCAAACTCTTCATGTTTTGTGTTCGCATCTGTTTGCTTACCCAGGCAAACAAGGGAAGAGATATTTAGGAGCTCCATCACTCTGCAGCCCACAGAAGGCTCCCTGAATGCACAGTGCCAGCATTTCAGAATCTATGCCACCTACATTCCACTTAATTCCATTATCTTAACAACAACATTAGCTCCGATGCATCACAGGAACCTCTAGGGCCTAGAAATGACTTATGAAGTAATTATCTGAAGTGTAATCATTAAAAATATAAATTCCAACATCATGATTTCTCATTCTATTTCATTAACATGCTAGGGGGAAAAAAAGCAGAAAGGACATTCAGCAAGTTTTCATGGCCATGTTCACAGATTTTTGTGCCAGAACAATGCATTGAAGGTGAAAAAAGAGCTTTGTGTGATTGCAGTGAATGGAGAATTTCAGTCACAGGGATTTATGATGAACACCATAATGCAGGGTTGTATTAAGTGAGGCAAACACATCAACAAAATGCCCTGGAATTCTTTGTTAGGAATGACACAAAGTCAAGGACAGGATCCATCTTGGTGTTTGAAAAGCTCCTGGAGCACTTTGGGCTCCAAGCCTAGCAAAATAAAATGGGTGTGTTAAGCAGCTCACAAGTGTTTGCAACTTTTGTGCTCTTAGATGGTCAGGTTCCTCATCATGGTCACCCATGGTATTCCAAGATCAAAGAACCATCTAGGCAGATGTATGAAATGGAAATAGGTTTGTAGCCAGCAAGGTTAAAGAACTATGGCAGATTCTTGAAGATCACATCCTTTTCTGACTTTTATTAGGCCACATCTGGTTGTCCTGAACAGCTTCAAAAATGATTTTACCTTGATTCATTTAGAGAGGAAAAGAAGAAAAGGGAAAGATTCAGAGAAGTATTGAGGTTATTGCTGACATCTGTCTCAGAAAATTTTAAAAGGGAGAGAAACAGTGGATCCATTTACTTCAAAGTGATACCTGGGAAATATATTGCTGTGGATGCCTGTGACTCAAAAAAGGACCACTCAAGAAAGGGATTGGGAAAAAGGCACAATAGTATTTAGTCTCTCAATTGCAGAGCCTGTTGCAGTGGGACATGCTGCCATCTATTAGTCTAACTTCCAGATCTCACAGAAGACAAATAAAGTCTCAGAAGACACATCTAACAGGAACCATTCAGAAATTTACATTTGCTTGTATTTTAACATTAAGCCCCTGGATGCTTTGCTCTCTTGAGAAGCAAAAGGCTCATCTCGTTTGTAGGACCTCCAGTATTTATTGTGTTCTTCCAAAAAACTCAGGCTTTTATTCCAGGCTGTGAAACTGAAATGCCTTACAAGGAATTTGGCCTTGGAAAACCCACTTCTTAAAATCACCACAAGCTCTTGCTGCTATTATTAAGGTGTGATTGAAGGAAGTCCAAGATCCTTATTAGCTTGCAATGCTGGAAGGCGAGATTTTCCATTTTAGTGGGAGATAGCTTTTCTTAAAATAACTTCAGTGAAAATAATCAATTGCTTATTCATCTTTGGAGCACAATTTCTTCTGGAATACATTATAACTTCAGGAGTCACCGTTAAACAAAATGCCTGAAATAATCCCCTGTTGAATCCACCCCACTGATTTCCATCTGGCTGAGCAGGCAGCTAATGGTTTGGGGTCTGTAGAGCCATCTCTTCTCAGCAATGGCAACTAATCAATTAGCATGGAACTGGTTAACACCTTCTGCAGGCTTATCTTCTCATCCACACATTGCTTCTGCAGCATCTGCCTCAGGGGTGAGCTGTATTTTAGATGGTGGAGGTAAAGGACTTGTTCTCATCAATGTGTGCAGGACTCCAGAGAACTAAAATTCACCAAGAGCTTATTTATCTAAGTGTTTGACATTTCTTGGCTTTTTGTAAGTGAGGGCCCAAGCACAATAAAGAATATAACATTGTTATCTGGTAAGAACTTGTCATTTATTCATTATGCTCACATATCTGTGAGGCAAAGTTCTTGTCATAAAGTTCTTATTGTCTGGGGAATGGAGGAATGACTCTTGAATTACAGCTGCTCTTGTGCAGAATACTGTGCAGCATGGTACTTCTAACACATTGCCTTAAGAAGAAAATAACCATCCTAACAGCTTGAGAGATTAGTTTAGAAGAAGCAGATCTCTGTTTAATGAAATAACAGAGCACTAGCCATTAATAGTATTTAAAAGTTAGTACTACTGTTATAATGCAGTTATTTTATACTTAAAACATAAAATAAACTTTTCAATAACACATTTTAACCTGCAGCTAAAGTGCTGTAATTTCCAACACGCATTCAGCCAATCTACTGCGTAGCATAAACACGTAATTTTATCAGGAATTATAGCATATGTGAGTGCTTTTATTGAATTGTTTGCATAAACAGGGCTCTGTTTACACACACATGATGGCATTTCAAACAATAATGAATGGAAAATGATTGCCTTCCTTTCTACTATACTTCACATAAGCACTGCATAAATGTCTTCATTCAAGTATTTGCCTGGCTTTATTTATTATACCAAGTTTTTTTTCAAACTGAACTTTTATAAGAAATTCCTTCTTTTCCTATGGGAGGGTGGAAAACAGCATGCATGAAAACTGGAAGATGAGTCTTTGCATTAAATGAGACAGAAGAAGGGGTAGGTATGATTTTTAAAGAAACAAAAAGAAGATATTTATTCCATGAACACACTGAATCAGTGAACATCAAGATTTTCTACTCTAAAATATAAAGATGCAGCGTGTGTACACACACTTCAGATCTGCTGGTCCCGATCTAGTTTCTGCATATCCTAAATCCACAGATAAGCTGTGCATGAAATAGGGGTGCAGAGATGTATTCACACTAGGCACAGAGCTGACAACTGAGGCTTAGAAATGGGCTCTTATCACTCTTGGTAGCGTTTTTCTGGGATGTCACTCCAAGACAGGAGGATGCCACCACTTATCCAACCCACTAATTGTCCCGACCCCTCTATGGTTGTGCTGTCACAGAGCTCAGGCTCCGGCACCCCCAGGGCTCCCAAGTGACTGAGCTGTGACAACCTTGCAGGAAAAAGGAAGACAAAGACGAAACATCCATATGCAATTACACTAATTGAATAAACGAGATCCAAAAATTAAAATCAATCTGCCGGTGCTCTAAGAACAGAAGTTTAAAGGATGTAGATCTCTCTCTGCTGCTGAACAAAGACAACTGCAGCAGGGATTTCCAGGGGGAGTGGATCCAACCTGGGAGGCTTGTACTAACATGCCACATGTAGTGGTTATCAAACCACTATTGTTGGCTGGAATTAGCCCCAATAAATTCCACTCCCTTCATCTGTGGAGCCTCATTCCAAGCAGTCCTATTAACAGCCCTTTCACTTTTGAGTACGTGCTGCTGTGCAGAGTAAAATGTGACTTCCTGCTTTTTGTTTTAGATACTTCCACTAGCACTAAAAATGCTATCCCTGCTGTTTTGCCTGAGCTAATTAATATCCCAAAACATGATGAAAACACACCAGCATGGATACATTAACAAGATGGTATTTGGTGGGTCTACAGTGACTTGCTGTACATCTGATGCAAGAACAAGAAAGTCATTTGTTAATGAAATATTCACATCCTAAGCACTAAAATCACTGCTTTATCCCATAATGCTGCAGTGATTAACATTAATTAATTTTCACACATGGAGTGAGAGAAATAGCAACCTCATCTTCCTGTTTCAGTATTATTCTTGTCTCCTGTGTGGGTTTATCTATCTCATCACTCCCCTCTTCTCCCCATATATTTTTAACATCCTGTTGCTTTTTGACCTGGTAGCTGCCTAGGGCATGGATTATCTCTGTCTTGCATGCCTATAAAAATACAACACATCTATACCTAGAGACCCTGGCCAGGTCTTTAAGGCACTGCTGCAACAGCAAAAATCAGCTTGGTATAGCAGAAGTGAAAGGTTTCTATATGTGAAACCATTTAGGAATTAATGGCTTTGTAGATATGGCAACAGAGCTCCTTCCTGATTCCCTTGCTTTGTCCCTGTTGATTGTCCAAGAGGATTTAAGCTGAGGGGCAGGGGATGGTTTCTTCCTGCAGGATAAATTAGTTTGTGCGCATCTCTTTGATGCCACAGGTAACAGAGTTTAAAGCCAGTTTGGGGGTTTGTGCATGAGGCTGCCACCACCAAGCAGCAGGAGAGACAAACACGCAAGTTTTCGCTTCCCAGAACCTGGCTTTGGGTCATCCTTAGTCTCTGACTAAATCCCTGGTTAAACTCCTGTGGGTTTGGAGCCATCTCAGGTCACTGCAAGCAGCCCAGGGTGTGCCCAAACCACGGCTCTTGCAGGGGAAGCATCCCTACGTGCCTTATTCCCTCACATTCCTCAGTCACTGCTCAGCAGCTCCCTGTGGATAGAGGGATTTTCAGCCAGCCTAGCCCATCAAAGCAGACCTTGTGCTGTTAAATACCCGAAACTGGGGCTGGCAGGAAGGGTGAGTCACTTGCACAATGAACACAAGGTTTTGCCGTGTCATCCAAAGCCACAACCACGAACTGCTGTCAGGACTGACAAGTTCCTATCCCAGAATCATGAACACTGAGGGAGACAGGAGCAGAAAGAGAGGAGAGAGGAGTGCATTTTGGTTAAGGCAGTATGCTAAAGCCACGTTAAGGCAATATGTTATGAATCATCCCTTCGTGGTGCAACCTCTTATGCCTTGTTAAGTGGTGTTCATAGCAGAACAGGAAATTTGGAAAAATGTCCAAGACACTGGGTAAATCAGGGGTAACCTCTTATGCCTTATAAAGTGATGTTCATAGCAGAACAGGAAATTTGGAAAAATGTCCATGACACTGGGTAAATCAAGGGTTAATACTGTCATCGCAGCTGCAGAGTGCACACAGCTTTTTATTTAACTAGTTCATTCTCTAAGGAACAGACTTTCAGGTAGGCTTGCATCCACAGCTGGATGACAATTTTCCAGTGAAACAGCGCTAATTTGCTGAGATCAAAAGAGATTGTAGAAATACGTATTTGTTTTGATGAATTCCTTCCAAACTTGGGCAGCTTTCTGCTGGAAATACGCTCGGTTTCTCATCTAGCCAAGCTGCTTGGGAGCTTGGGATCTCATTTAATTTGCTCATGGCTGCTACTTAAAGGCCTGACAAATCCAAGAGCATACTGCACGTGCTCCTAACGGGGACTCAGCTCCTCACTCAAGCCATGAATTTTAGGATGGTTTGCCTCCCTGCCATGGAGCTGAAATGATTCTCTGGCTCTCCAAGCTGCCTGTTGGCTGTGGCACCCACCCAGAATCGTGGGTTTCTTGCAGCACTGGGAGCCTTGTCTGAATTTGAGGCTCTTCCATTCCCCTGGCCAATTTTTCGAGAGTTGAAGACAGCCATCACTGTCTCTCACTTTTTGGAAAACAAACATGCAAACAAAAAAAAAAAAAAGCCCCAACACAAAAGAGCCCACAGGAGTGGCGTGAATGCTCCAGTTCACTGGAAATTCAAATATTGTGCTGCTGAACATTGGTGTGGGTGCCTGCTTTACTTTAGGCCACTCTGAGTTCAGTCACTATTCCAATGTCCCATGGATGTCACAGTGAGTCAGGGTGAGCCAAAATACCTGGGGTGCTGGAGGAGCATCACAAAATGCTTCACACCCTTTACAAAATCATGTATGAGTACTTAGGAATGCCCTCTCTTAAAAAGCACTACCCTGCCTCTATATATCCATAGCCTATTACTGTTGATGAGGAGATTAAAATGCAAAGAGAGCTCTTATTAAACAGAAAATGTAGTTTGGCTCCATCCTTAAGCAAATTAGCACCCAAAACAGGATTTCTAAGTGCATTTTAAAGAGAAACAGCTGTTATTAAGCCACTAGATATTTTGGCTTAAAATTGACTAAAAAGTAGGCAATAGTCTCATTTAAATAGCATGCAAAAGAGATGTGGGAGGCAGGATGATTATCTAGATTATGCGTGACTGAAAAGCAAGCTCCATTTCTGTGTCTTTGTGCATCTAAATAGTGTGGAGACACACCACTAGAGTGATGCACAAGGAGGACATGTGGGGGTGGCATTGCTTTGGAAGCTCTGGGGGGTTTTTGGGAAGCATGTGGCTCTGCCTTACATGGAGAATGAACCCTGCCAAACAAGTCCCCAGCCAAATTTCATGTGTCTATATCCAAGTGATGCCAAGCACATTTCTGACTGGGGTTTTTGAACAACCCCTATTTGCAAAATAAAAAAATAAAAAATAAAAAAAAAATTGCTCTTGCCTTCTGCTGATGAAAAATAATACTTTCAGTACTCAACCCCACAGAGTCAATTTTCTTGATATGTTTGCAGTAATGGGGAATTTATATTCATGTAAATAATGTTATTTGTATGGTCAGGTTATATGTATGCATATGGAAGCCTACATGAAAATCTGTCCCTTAGAGAATGAGCTAGCCAAATAAAAAGCTGTGTGAACTCTGCAGCTGGGAACACAGATCTCTTAAGAGTAAAAAACTTACAGTAAAAACAGTATTTCACAATTTTCATATTGGAAAATTTCTTACTACATCTCTCTGCCATGAACAAATCAAATTGGTTTACCCTGTCAGCCCAGACACCACGATTTATCACATTTAAATGCAAAATTGCCTCAAAAGAAAAAAATCAGGTTGAATGTCGAATAGGAAATGAGTTACATTCATAGATCCTAACAAATGTGTGCATGCTTAACGATGTGTTTTGTCGACAGTTTTTAAATATTCAATTCCCTCATTTGACTCAAAATCCTTCTGCTCTCTGAAGAAAGGTAAAAAAAGCTTTCAACTCTTTTAGTCTGAGAAAAAAAATAGCTGAACTCTTCAACTTGATACTTCTTTATTCTGACCTTTTTAAAATCCACTGAAAATTCTTTTTTTTTTTTTTCACAGCTGGCCATTCCCTGAGTAACACATCACAACCTCCTCTTTGTTCTGCCCTGTGACTGATTAGGTTGTACCTCTCTCATGAAAATGAACATTGATTATTGCTCTGCACTCTGCTTATGAACACACTTTCCCTGCCCAGCCCACTGCACTTTCCATCCATGTGTGTCCCAATTTATAACGCTGCAAACGGATTCAGTGGAGACCTGAGGATAAATGGCAGTGCTGCTCATACTGGAGATATCCACAAATGAGATGTGTGTGCTCGAACTGGGTTGTCAATTAAAACATCTTGGATGCTTCCCCCTTGGCAAAGAGCAGTGCTCAGTAACATGTTTATAAACAGATTTACATAGCTTTTCATATTCTATTTTTCCCAGATGATGCAGTAAAGATTAAAATGCATTAGTGATAAGCCATACATATAAACGAAATAAACCTCCCGATTAAAAAAAAAATAGAAAAAACAAACATAATAAGAAAACCAAAGGAGCGGAAAAAATAAACCATCAGCCATATGCTGAATTAGAAAATATCTGCCCTGTTGGCAGCTCCTGTGACTTTGCATAATCCCTCTGACCATAACACAGCTCAGGGACATTGAGCCCTGGTAGGTCAAAGACTGAAAGACTGCAAACATCCCCCAAAGTCCTTTCCACCACATTTATTCTCCTCTCTGTGTGGAGTGTTCTTTGCCTGCACGCTCAAAACTGTAACCAAACACTGAAAGAGGAGGAAGGTTTTGAGGCTGATTTGAATTGTACTCAACCCAAGATAGGTTTTATAGGGAGTTTTTAAAGGTTATTTTCAGTCACTGCTTCATTTAAAGGCATTTTTCTCCAGAATTGCCAGTGACCCTAGATTTCAGTTATTGCTGGGTGTAAGTGCAGCAGTCACTTAGCCATAATGCTGATGTTTATAGTGTTTATTATGCTGTTACATTATATTAGACTGCTCCATTATAATCCCTTATTGTTTGTTACAGCATTCCAGGAACACCCCAACGAGCTAAGGCTGCTTTCCAACAGTGAAAAAAAAATTTAAAAACTAAGGAAGATGCTGTGTATCCATATGGACTGAGACACTACTTACAGACAGCACCCTGAAAAATATTTATAAATCAAAGTCATGACAAAAATTTTTCAAGCTGTTGCAGAAAAGCTGGCTGGTGTGAGAGGTTTCCCCTTTATTCCCTTGGTTCTGCAGGTGGAGTTATGGTATTTGCTAAAATCTAGGGCTTGCTGCAGTCTCCTAAGTTCCTACAAGGCTCTTTCCACTCTGAGGATGCCAGAGCTCCTTTAGCAACGCCAAGAAGTGACCGGGTTTGACAGCTTTTGCCTGGAGTTATTGCTCATTTCTCAGCTCTTTGTCAGTAAGAGCTTCCATCAGCTCACCTCAGAGACACTGCAGAGTGGGGTAATTGGGCCCTGGGGATTTTGATGGACCTTTTTTTATTTATTTTTTTTTCTAGTTGTAGTGATCAACTGAGTATATTCCAGCTGCAGGGAGCAGAAGGGTCGAGGATCATTTTTTGCCTCACATAATGACACACCAGGAGAGCACAAAGCTTCCAGGTGCTTCACACCACGCAACACAGGTGAGAAACTTTTAATGGACACGTCCTCAAATCAGCCACTGAATACATCTGTGATGCACATCCAAAAAAAACCCCAAAACTATTTTCTTCACAGCATCACTTCTGAAAGCACCTTCCCTTCTTGTACTGGAGGAGGACATGAGTCTTTTTGAAATAGTTTTCTCCTAAATGTAAACTGTTCTCATGTGTGAACAGCCCCTCTCTTCTTGGGAACTGAATATGACCTTTATAAACTGCAACACTATTTGTTTTAAATGTCTTTCCTTGTGAAATGAGGAATAAAACAGGATAACCTCTTTTTGATACTCTGGAGAATGTGAGGTGAAAGTGGGACAATTAAAAACATAATTTAAAAAATAATCTTCAACAAGGAAATCAAAGTCTTTCACCTGTTATGTTTTCAGAGTGATAACTGATTTTCTGTGGAAATAATCATATCTTTAACAGCTTTTTGGGTTTTGAGGTACAAACAGCCTGAGACATGAAAAATAAGGCAGTCAAGAGCAAAACAATGATATTTTAGTGAAGGAAGATGTAGCTGACAATTAATTCTGAAACTGAGCTACAGAGCTCACATCAGGACACTACCTTGTTCAAACTGCAGCAGTATTCATAAAGGCATTTAGATGTGTTTCTTACCCAGTCACAACCAGTTTCTCAAAGGTAAGAGTAATCCTTTTCCATCCTTTGGAAATCTTTTGTACTCCAAGAATATTACATGCTTGGAAAAAGAGTATTCCGCTTGGAAAATGCAATCCTGATAGGCACAGGAGTGGCTGGGGAAGGACAGGGAGAGGGACAGCACGTGGGTGGGAAGCACAGGCTGGAGAAATGGGCTTTGCAAAGCTCAAAAAATAGAAATACAAAGTCCTGTACCCTGGGAGGAACAACCCCACATACACCAGGGCAGAGTGTGTGGGCTGAGTGGCTGGAAAGCACTTTTACAACAAAGATCCCAGGGGTCCCAGGGGACACCAAGTTCACCTGGCACCACAAACTTTGTGATAGAGGAAGAAATAATGGAAAGCATTGCTCAGAATTGCAGCAAACCTCACCCAGTTGTGTTCAACAGTTGAATATAAACTAGTGCTGCCGAAAAACAAAGGACACTCAACTGCTTTAAATTCACACTTCAGCAGCACAATTAATTTTCTTGTCAAAGACAGGAAAAGTGATATCAACCCAGCTGCAAAAAGGTTACAGACATAGCTGTTGTCTTATGCTCATAATTAAATATTTCATTTACAGTTATTATCAAATATTAACTAGAATATGTTTCTGTCAGCCTCCTCTAGGATTTGCATTTTGCATGCAAAACATTTCCACCAAAAACATCTCTTTACATTCTATTGAAGACAACATTTTGCCTTGTTTGTGACTGAAAATAATTCTAATAATACTTCTGAATGCCTTATTCCCACACCACAGTGATAGGCAGGATGGACACAGAGCAGAAGTAGCCTCATCATCATCATCATCATCATCATCATCATCATCATCATCATCATCATCATCATTATTATTATTATTATTATTATTATTATTTTTCACAGTACAGTTACAACAAGGCATCTTTGTTCTTCTCTGCCACTACAAAGAGATCTTCATTTGATCTCAGGAGCAATGCATGGAGGAACCTTCACCAACAGTCTGGTTTAATTTGGTGTGCAATTTGAGAGTATTTTCAATATATTGAAGAGCTGTGAATGAGCTTTGTTCCTCTGGTCCTCGGTCTACCCAAATATACAAACCAGCTGGAAAAATCAATCAAGTGTAACTCTTTCTTTAATTATCTTTAATCAGAATTAACTGTTGCTCCAGCTACAGGCAGAGATTTGCACAGAAAAATTTATGTGGGGTTTTTTTTAACAGCTTCGAACCTGCAGTGGTTCTTACTGGAATGAGTTCCAGAAGATCCAAGAATGGCCAGTGTCACCTGGCTTTTATGTGACTTTATTTACACTGAAGAAAACTGAAAGATCAAATATTTCTAGCAAACTAAATTAAATTATATACAAAATTGTCATTTTGAGAATAAGACATAAATCGCAGGTACCCCAGGACAGCTGTTTCTGTTCATAGAAATCTAACAACAAAAGATACAGGCTTTGTTTTATAATCAGAGGGTTTGAGCCAACATTTTAGTGCAGTTAATCATGAATTTTTAGTTCTGTTTAATATATATTTGATCTCATATAAAAATTATAAGTAGAAGAGTATTAATCACGCCTAACAAATTACAACTCCAATGGGCCAGAAAACTCATTGAAATGAAACTGGAATTGAATTTGCCAGAGCTCAGGTCAATAAAATATTTGGAATTCTTCATTCTACTTGAATATAATTTCTGTTATTACTCCCTATAAAACCCTGCTTGAACTTTAATGTGAATGAGTATCCAATATTTATCACTCAGAAAAGCCTTAGATTTCCAAACCAGAGCTACAAAGCAAAATTCTGTACTGATCCAGAGTAACGTGAAAAAGCACTTCCAAACTGGAGAACAGCTGCAACACCAGAAGAAAAATGTATATAAATGTGTGAAATTCATATTCAGTTTCCACGTGTTTGGAGGCCAGCCTGTCCTGCAGATTTAAATGTTTATAAATAGAGTGGGGATGATCAAGTCAACATATGATTAAAGACCAACTTAGATTGCAAATCTCCACGTAATAATGGAATGTTATTTGAATCCCTCTTGTGCCTACCCAAAGAAATTCTCATCCTGCATCCAAGAAATTCTCATCCTGCATCCATCCTTTGGAAAATGCCCTATAGGGATGAAAATCTGCTGACAATAGTGAGGGACTGAGCACAGACATGGTGTAGGTGTCCCTCAGGGATGGGAAATCCTAAAAGAGAATCTAGCAGCTGACTTGAGTGTGCTGCTCAAATTATCTCAGCACTCTCAGCAGATTTCTTCTGAGAAATTATAAATTACAAATATTACTAAAGTCCTCTTAAAACTCCTATTAGTTTGTTTTCATGTCCTTTTATCACTGCTACTAGAAAGTAGATAATTAAAAAAAAAAAAAACATAGCAAAAGGGAAGACACATCCAGCCATTTCACCAGAGTGATGCTAATAAATGTCCTCGCTATGAATTTATCATTTGAATTCATTATTCTGCGTGCCAGATGGCAGCTTTTAGGCTATTGCACAACATAATGATTATGGAGTACCAATAGTTCAGGCATGTTTTTACTCTAAAACCGTTTTCTCCCCAATAATCAGCCATTCTTTCTATAGGTTCCACAATGTTCCTTCATTCTTTCATTCCAGAAGAGCTGAGAAGGTGTTTGGTTGTCAAAGGAAAATGAGTTTTAGCAAGTGACCACTCATGCTGGGTTCAGTGGGCTCTGCTCTCCCTTCATAATTTTCCTCTAGAAAACATCCACGTTGAGAACTATGCCTCTGACACAAGTAAAGACCATTCTGTTGATTTAAAAGAAACCATGAAAGCTCAGAAATTAGTACAATCTGTGGGGAGGGGGAGCTTAGGTTGGTTCCTTTGGTATTTTCCTACTATCCTATATTAAATCTTTAACTTCTCCTTAACAATGAAGTACTGATACATGTGGATCAAAAAAAAAAAAAACAAAAAAACCCATGAACAAACAAACAAACAACAAAAAAAAGAAACAAACCCCCCCCCCAAACAAAATAAAAACCCCAAACCAACCTAAAAAAACAACCAAACAACAACAAGCTCCTACACACACACACACACACACACACACAAAAACGCTACTAAAATCATCAAAAACAACTTACAAAAAACCCCTAAATAGCCCTGAGCTATCAATTTACCTGGAGAAATAATACATCTCTATTTCTCACTAAAGTTCTGCCAGTGGATGGCTACAAGACAACAATAAAGAGATAAAAAAGCCATCAACAAGCTGGAGAACATGAAAAGGTGACATCATTTCTCTAACATCACCAGCCCAGACCTGGCAGCACCATTCAGAGCAAAGAAATAACTCAATCCCCAGTGCCAGGGGAGCCTTTGTAGTCCCAGGAAGCAGAACAGAAGAGATAATGAGATTTGCATTGTGCACACTGGACTATTTAAAAATAAGTTGACATCAGCAACTCATTTTGGCCCAGCCTGTGAAGAGCTGCAGTTCCCGAGAGCTGCCCATCTGAGCTGGGACCCAGGAGCTCAAGGGCTCTGACCAACTCCAGTAACCTTATTTCCTGCCAGTAACAATTAGAAATATTTATAGACACTCATGGGCTTAAACCTGAAAAGGAGATATGATGAATTAGTGAGAACTTCAGCCTTGGTCCTCAATTTTCCCTCTATTTTCTTGATAAAGTGTGGTTTTCTTCAACAGTAAGTTCTGAGAGTTCACACCATGCCTGGAATCAGTAAAAGGATAAACTCATTTCTGGGAGTACATATGTCATCTAAATAGGCTGAGGGAACACAGAAATATCACATTTCATGGCACAAGAGAGGGGGCATGGTCACAGTGCAGGCTATTAAAGACAGGACTTTACTCTTAATATTTAGAAGTACCAAGCAGTTGCATGTAAGGCTCAAGTCAGAAGTTTTTATGAAAAAATTATAGAAGCTAAAACATCATTTAATGTTGTGATTATGTCCCTCTCTCCTGTTTTCTCACAATATATCTTAATGATTTAACTGCAGTTCTCCACAAGTTGTGGGAAGGGGTGATTGTGGCCCAGAGAGATCAGAGTTGTGAGAGAAAGAAATGTTTGGTTAGGGTTAAAAAAAAAAAAAAAAGAGAGAGGGAGAATCTGGAAAGCCAGTGGGACAAAAGGGATATAAAGCCTGTTTCCAACTGAATTGGCAGAGAGTCAAGGCCTGTCAAAGCCATAAGTGCAGCAAAACTGAAATTGTCAGGCACTGTCAGTCACTGTGCTCATGTGCTGGTGCTACTGGAAGCATTTAGAAGAGGTGTCAACCACTGCTGCTTAAAAATACAGCCCCAGCCCACTGCAACCACAACAAGAGTGAGGGAAAACCACCAGGCTGCTCCATCCCTGTGCCTTGTGGATCTGGAGAGTGAGGGAAAACCACCAGGCTTCTCCTCCCCTGTGCCTTGTGGCTCTGCAGCAGCCTTGGAAAGGAGACTGCCCAGGTTCTGAGTTTTGGAACATGCAGAATGATGCTCACCTGGCACAGCTGGGCACACAATATGGGTGGGATACTGAAGACAAGCGTTTTTTAAAGGCTACAAAGAGACAGAAGCACTGTTTTGTACGTGGATATCTAAATATTTTTTTTAGATCATTCTTATTTCTGGCCTTCCTGATGCTGGAGGATTTATTTCTAAGGTGTATTATTCTTCCTAAAAAGTCAATGACCTCACTGATGAGGATCTGAAATGTGTGTATGTAAAAATAAAAAGGTTTTGAGATGTCACCCATACCTGGAGCTGCCACTTATTGAGGATCCCGCGCTCTCTACTCCAATGTCAGTGCAAAACACGCACTACATTACTGAAATATTTATCTAGGTAATAAACTAGGGGTAATGGTATTTCCCTAGTAACAAGAGAATATGGAAATTCGTTAAAAATTGTTATGGGAGACACTTGCACTTTGGAAGATTATAAATAATATATGGTGTCTTTGATCACACTACTATTAAAATTAATACACAAAAATTTTGCCTTCTCAAACACATTGCTAGGGGAGATTATAATTTGCTGACACAGATAACAAGCTCTGATCTGCAGATTCCCTCCTTTCCCAGCTCCCTAAGAATGAGGACTCAGCACATAGCTGTGTATAACCATAGAGGCAATTTGGGGGAAAAATATACGGAAATCTTGATTAAAATTTTTATGCGATGCCAAACTGGGCAGTGTGCTGCAGAAAGTCAAGAAGAGATCTGCTGTACTGTAAGAATCATTTGTTTAGTTTGGTTCATTCACTCCAGAGGTTTATAAATACATTGAAATGTAATACCTGGATTTTAGGAACAAAGCATGTAGAATATACGCTCCAAAGAATAGGACCCCAGAAAAATAATTCTAGAAATGGCTTAGGGAATTGAAACTTAATAACTAAGATGATCCCTGAATACTACTAATTCAGACTTTTGGGTATAATCTGGTAAATAACTAGCAGGAAAAAGGAAATTACAGTATTTGTCACCTCTTTACATGGACAAATGCTAGTACTGGCTTCAACACCAAAAAAAATTTAAAATGTGAAAGGGAGAAAATTTTTTCAAAAATGCAAAAATATCCACGTAAAGTAAAAAGATCCTCTAAATGAAAGATTCAGGACACTAGATTTATCAAATTTCTCTGCAGAAATGTTATGGAATTAATTGGTTCCTGGTTTTTACACTGTAACAGTGAAAATAGTTCAGATAGCAGCTAGTTCTCAAATCTAGTACACAAAAAACCCCACAAAACTGAACAAGATCCCAATGGCTCAAGTAAGAAAAGCCTAATTATTAACCTTGCCATTCTGAAACAACCTCTGCACCTCTAAATAAATTAGAAATGTAACTTTCTCACTTGCAGGTCTTTAGATTAGCAGTAGGCTTATGAATCAACCAAGGAGCTTCTCTAGTTAGGTAATAACAAAAGCAAGAGGGTATTTCAGGGACTGGCAGAAACACTGATGAATTTAAGTCATCAGTTTTTTAATTAGGCACTGAGACATGATGGTGCATGAATTATTAAGATATATGTATCGTTTGGAACTCGCTGGCTACAAATAGAAAGGCACGACAACGTTTTCTGATAATGATAAACTATCAAAGATAAACATTAGCGCACGATTTGCTTACAGGATGGTGTTTGAAACAGCTGCAAGGAGTGAGACAGCCTCTGCTGGGGATCATTCAGCAGGGCAAATAAAAATAAAGCATCTGTGAGGAAAGCTGCCAGAGAGGTTATGTGAGTGATTAAAAGTGTGGAGTTGAGAGCTCCTTTAGGACAGCAACTTTCCCAAGGACAGGGCTACCAGAGCTGGCACTAGAAAAGACAGGAGAAATAGTGTTTTAAAGCTTTTTAGGGATCTGAGAGGAGCTGCTTATGTCTGATTGGGGAGCTGCAGGTTTCTGGCCTGACCTTTTCGCCTGTAAGGTCAATAAGCCATTTGAGTGGATGTCTCTCTTCCCTCCCCCAAACTGACCAGATGTCCTTGGGAGCCAGAGGATATGCCCATATCCTTTTCACAGAAACACTTTTCAGAGCTCAGGGACAGCTCTTAATTTAAGTCCTTTAGGCATTTGGGTGTGCTGCTTTTTCCAACCTTTCCTTTGTTTGCATCCCATTCGATGCAAAAATCTCTCACCTACTACTACTACTTGACTAATGAGAAAATCTTACTGCACAGAACTCTTAGGAATTGATCTGACATGAATATTCACATTTTTTAGCAGAGGTAAAGAAACTAATACTCTTTAAAGAGAAACAAATGAAGTGGGAGAAGCCCCACTCCAAACCACCATCCTGCAAGGCTTATGGCATACATGGACGACTCCAGTCAGTGGATGGGAATCACCTCCTCTAAGAATTAAAGGACACAAAGCTCAGGGTGCTCAGGTTCAAAACCCACAGAAAGACCAGGCGTGACCCCTGAGTTGCTTTAAATATGTGGTTACTGGCACAGGACACATTAAGTCATTCAGGGAGAGATAGGCCAAGTCAATAAAAAAGGATTTAGTGGGGAAAATCACGCATAGTTTAGGAAGACACTGTGCTGAATATTTTGTTTTGTTTTGGTTAAATTATTTGCTCAGTGCCCAACATTCTCACACAATATGTTATTCACTGGTGTCGCAATGTTGCAAAAAGGGATTTTTTTTTAAAAAAAGCATTTAGAATTTAAAAGCAATGGAATAACTGCAATTGCTGTTGATGGATGGAGCACACTTTACCCAACAGCTCCTTTGTAAAGGAAGAACACCTAATTCCTCTGCTCTCTCCCTGCATGATTTACACTGGACCTCGTTTTATCATGGGTAAAATGCAAAAATTGCCCTCTCCAATAAAACAGATATATTCTCTGAATCCTTTTAAGAAACAACACCTATTTGAAAAATCATTTAACCAGGAACAATCCAGTGAAATTAAAGCATCTCGCTATATACAACACTATTTTTTTTCTTGGACAGCCATTAACTGAATTAATTACCTCGCTGCTGAGTTAATTAGGTAATATTAGTACATAAATACCCCAACTAATTATTCTAAGCTAATAAAAAGACAAGTGCCGTCAAACATGTCTGACGCAACCGTATACGTTGAATGTAAATTTTCCCATTTGCTTCCCAGTCCAAATTTAATTAAAACATTATAAATATCAGTCATTCTCATAAATGAGTTTTATAGCATCACGAGCTAATCATTCCAGAAAAACGAATGAAAAGACAATAATCCCCTGCATAATTATACTGCCAGTTAGAAAGAATGAGTTTAATAAATAGCTCGTCAAGTTCAGAATTTTAACATGAAATGTTCACCAGCCAAATAAGTGTATCTGCAGCCTAATGGCCTGAAAATGAGCCCATAAAGATATGAAGGAAACATACTATTTTAGTGGCCTCCTAATTGCTCATTTGGGCTACTTCTTTCCTGTTTTCCAAGGAACCATTTTTATAGCGTTAGTTATTAATGCACATAAATGTTATTAACAAAGACAAATCTTGATTGCTGTCAGCTTTTGGCCCTCAATACAATCGAGTATTGTTTTTTATTGTTTTAAGAGTGAAGACTCAGTTTTATTAGTTTTTGTTATCTAATGGCAGTGTGATTTTCAAGAGGAAATTCAAAGGTTTAGGGCAATAGTACTCATAATTCAGACTTAAATGTACCAACTAAAAGCTTACAAAATGGGTAAGAGTTGATAATAAAAGCTTGATATAAGCTTTTTAAATGGGGAGGGAGGGGGTTATGATTTGCCTTTTTCTAATGCATTTGAAAAGAAAAAGACATTTCTGTCACTTGGAAGTTCATAGCCAAGGGCATTAAAAAACTCTTCTTTCTTTCAGGAAGATATCTTGAAAGTTTGCAAAGGGAAACTTTCTTATTTAATTAAGATCCCATGTGGTGGGGTACTGTAGATTTTTCAGCACATCTCTGCACCCACCATTTCAAGAATTACACAAAACGGGGCGGGGGGAAAGAGGAAGAATTAACAATAAAATATTACCTGAACTAGGGAAAATAGACCTTTCAAAAATACATTTAAAGAAACATTTGGAAATTCCTGTCATTTCTCCTAGGAAAATGTTAAACTTGTTCAGCAAATACGATCAAGATTTTCATTAGGAGTTTTAATTTCATTATCTGAATGAACAAACTATTGTTTTCATCTTTTTGTAAATTAAAACAATTAAATTACTTCACTTTGTAAGAATAAAGTACAATCCTTCTTGACCTTATCTTCTTTATTTCTGTCCTTGTCTCAGCAAATGCCATTTCTGTGATTCAAGAAGCTTATATCTATTTAAGAGACCAAACACATTCTCTGGTTGTCACTGACATAAACAAAAATACCATTTAAATTTTTTTTTCCCCAGCACTACTGAGCTTTTCAACTTGTGATCTAGTCCAGAAAGTTTTATTCAGTTTTTAGAGAGTGTGGCCCTGTGAGCAGGTTGCAATACATCCCTTCTCCTCAGAGCCCAAATTCTTTGTTTGAAACCTCATCACAAACCCATCTTTCTGTGTATTTAAGCAAGAATATTATTTGCTCATTAAGAATCAGAGAAAAAAAGCAGAATATTGATGGTGGCAATATCAAGGCAGAAAGATGGAATTGTAAAATGTGGTGCTCACATCAGCACACAAAAGCAGTAAGCAAGGGAAGTTATATGTGTCAGGGTAGTCAGGTTTGAGTCATGACTATTTATTGTCCTGTGGAGTTAAGGAGGTGACCCACTCACTACTTACTAATCAAAGCAAGTCAGCTCTTAAGCCAAAAATATCCCAAGTTTTATTTGTATGTTGTAAAGAGCTACCAATGAGACTGGCATCTGACCCAAATTTATTTGAAACATGTTCAAATAATTAATCTTCTCCAGAAGTAAGGCTTTTTACTATCTTCATTAATTTGCTTTAAGACAACTTCTAAACAAGTAGCTTTTTGAAAGTAACTTGGAAGCAACGAAGAGATGACAATCAGATCAAAATCCACATCCCAGTCTGCAGTGCCCATCTTTCCAATCCCCAAAATGTTCTCTGACATGAAGACCTGTGTTGGAGGTTTGGAGAGATGCCCTGCCAGTGACATGGCAAAATTTTGGAATAGGAGTTTGGTGTTTTTTGGGTTTGTTTTGTTTTGTTTTTTCCCAGTTACTCAAAGACTAAGGAAGATTTGCCTGCTTCAATTTTTTCTGTTTTACCACCCCAAGTATTTTAAACTCTCCAAAGGGGTTTTTACTTCTCCCATCTTTTCAAAAGAGAGAGAGGGAAAAAAAAAAGAAGTGAATGGAAGGCATGGAAGGAAAGGAGGAATGAAAATCTGACTTGCAGCAAGAGGTCTTCATCTTTTATAGGTGCCCAGAAAAGAGGAAAAATAATAAGATTAATACTCAGAGGAGTCTTAGTTTTTCTGCATTTGCTTTTGTATAACTTAATGGCAACTTTTTAGACACATCATATATAAAACCGGACATGTGAGTGCCCTGAATCTTGAACCTCATAGCAGAGGTGGTGAGAGAGAGGGAATAAAAAGGATATGTTTATTTATCAGTACTCAGCACAACCAGACAGGCTGTATCACACCATTATTCTGACAGCAGGGTCTGCCAGGGACCACTGCCATATTTCTTTATCGAGCACGAGAGCAACTGAGAAAGACAGACCATTTCCAAACTGTTGTAGACAGTGCACTCCTGATTTTATTCTGAGTTTATAGAGTTAAAAAAATGTAGCAGGAGATAAAGATCCCCAGAGTGTGGCAGCACCAGACTTGATGGCATTTCACGACCACTCACTTTCCCTGTGATTATCTCAAACAGGCAGAGATGGGGAGCCAAACAGGGAATCCATTTCCACTGAGCAGATATCACTACAATATCTGCCCCACCATGTATTTATACAAATCCTCCTGCTGCTGCAGGAACCACTTGAGCATGAAATAGCTGAGTTACGACAAGTTAGCATTTCTGAATTCCTGGAATAACTGGCTACAGTAAAACCCTTCTGCAGAAACTTGGTAAAAAAATATTCCAGCACAGAGCAAAATGAGTAGCTTTCCTTTTGTGCTACTTCTAATACACCTTAGATGTGCCCAGCACTGTATCTGAAAAATCTAAAAATATTCCTTATATTGTTTTCTGTTTTCTAGTTACACACAAGTCCTGTGTATATATATATAGATATTTATATATATATTTATATATTTTTATATATATATTTAAAAGTCTTGCACTTTCACTTAGGTGATTCAAACCTTAAATCCAAGCTGCTGCCCTAAGTAATCACTGGCACGAAAGAAAAGCAGCACCTGAAATACTTTTCCCTACCAAACTGTCTTAAGCTGAGATCAGTTTGAAGCTCAGTTCTGACAGGATGCATTGCCCCTATTTACCAGGCAGAAAAAAATTCACTGGGTGAATTTTCATCACTGCTTGGTGATGAAATTGAATCAGTAAGGACTAGAAAGTTTGGTCTTTGTCTTAGGGCTTGATTTTATACAACTAACACAATCTAAAGCATTAGTCAGATTTTCCTACTACATCTGCTCAGTAATAACAAGTAGTAACAAGTAACAAAACACTATTTTCCCATTAGCATTGTTCTTTCTAAATGCACGAGGACTACAGGGATTGACATTGACATTTTCCTTTGAAGAGGAGAATTTCACTTAGAAAACTCATTTATTTCTCAAACTAACAATCATCTTCTTAAATTGATAATACTGGATATACTGGTTTGATTGTCCTAATCCTCTATGAAATTCAGATCAAATACAACTGTGCTGAATAGCTTTGACCAGAAAATTAAAGGAGAAGGAGGAGGAGCTACTCTGGGCTGTTTCCAGTTGTCAATTGTCCAAAATGACTGTGGCCAGCTGCAGTCCCAGCAACATCCTGGCTCCTTCCTGGAGCATCTCAGGAGTGGCTGAGATCCAGCAGCAGCACAGACCTGCTTTCCTCTCTGGCAGGGTTTTGTGCCAAGCCCTGAACGAGGCACTGCCCTGCAGAAACAGACTCATCCACCTGCCTGCTCTTGGCTGGACAGAGACTCTGTCCCCTCTGTGACAAGCAAGACCCTGAAAAATTAGACCTGAGGAGAAAGTGGAAACTGCGAGTCCTTGCCACCAACAGAGACAGGAGGGCAGCAGCCCTCTTCTTCATGCAAGGAGTGTGTTTGGGCACATTTGGGGCCATGCCAGGATGCAAACCCCTGGAAATCTTCCTGGCAGAGCTGATTCCTGTCTTTCTGAAAGCACTGGCATGCCTGTTCCCAGCAGGTGCCCGAGGACAAAGCCTCTGGAGGCATCCTCAGGCTCCCACACAATTCCATGGAAGGAGCAGCTTTGCAGCAGGAGACTGATGGAAATCTCCTCCAGGGCTTTACCCATCCTGACATATGGAGCAGTTTCCTTGGAGCTGGAGCAGTTTAACATTTCTGCATGGTGCAGATAGTGGCTTTCTGGAGATGCAAGAAAGTCCAAAAACATGGCTTATCCAATCTGAGCAAAAAAAGCCCTAAGAATGTCCAACATCTGAAAGCTGTTGTGGGAAAAATTCATCTCTCAATTAAGGTGCAAATTTCTATCAGGAAGGCTCTTAAATATAAGAATATCTCTGATGAGGCAGTTTTATTGGGACTTGAAGCATTTAAGATATTGTTGCTGTTCAAAATTTGGTGGTTTGGAAGATTCTATGGGCTGTGAAAACAGATTAAATGGGAAAACAGCTTTGCTACTTTCAGGTCACAGCCTCTATAAGGATAGCAAACGTCAAGTTATTTGTTATGGTAGGAACTGTGCAGTGAAGGGATTCTTCAGGTGAGGTGAGAACAACAGATATGGAATTAGGGCCTCCTACTTCACTGTTAGGTTACCTCAGCTGTATTTATTCCATGTATTTAAAACTCCCTTGCATCAAACCTTCTGTTGCCATCTGTGTGCCAAAACCCTCTAAGCCTTGTGGAAAAAACAGAGACAGAATTCTGACTCCAGAAACTCTTCACTCTACAGATCCAAGTTACTGACATTTCTAGACCTAAATATAAAATACATTCAGCAGCTGTTACATCATATTAGATTGCATTATAATGTTATTATATACTATATTATATCATCCTGCATTATAATTAATTATAACTCTTTTTTTTTGCGCGTGAAAGATGGGGACCTGCCAGTCCTAAAATTTGATTCTCACTGTTCCTCTGCCACTAACACCATTCCCAGAGGATGGCCAGCTGAGCTGGGAATTTTATGTTTTCCTCATGCAATTCAGTTTTTCCATCCTAACTTTTCAGAAGCAGGATGACTTTTATAAGGCAGAGGATAGTGCATCACCAGAATTTTTAAACATTGGCATCTCCTCTGAAAGGCTGCCCTGGGCATTAGTTGTAAAGCTGTGGAGATGAGTTAGGAATTTGAGGATGCAAAACTCGTTTCTCAAACAGCCATCATCTCCCAGCTGATGATGCACCACTTCCCAGCACTTCTGTCTTGGCTGAATTCCAGTTGGATCTGGGCCTATCAGTGGCATTTGCTGTTTTATTTCAGTTTCCTCAGATATCCATCACCCTAATAACAGAGTTGTCATTTAATTACGAGTCACACGTTGTAGCATTCTGTGTACTTTCCGTGTGCTTTACACACACCATTATTTTTCCTATATGGAAATGAAATGTTATGGCAAGCCAGATCATTATGAGAATTTAATATAGAAAAAAATTTAAAAATTATAGAAAGTGTATCTCCCTTGCAAATATTTGCATTGCCATCTCATCCCAAACAAGCAGCAAAAAATCAGCACACAGGCAGCAAGTATCTGCCTCGTTTCCATTTCCATGCCTTATTCTGCAGTGGCAATGGTGTTTCTCTGCCTTGCAACTAAGAACATAAACATGTGGAACATCTGGATGTTTCATGGGATGAAAGAGACAGTGGTTCCAAATTGTTCACTAAGTGAATGTTATTCCATATGCCAAAAATACTTTTGACAGATCCCCTTGAAACATAATTTCAATTATATATGCCTCTGCTCTCAAAAGCTGAGCTGTAAACATCTGACAGCTTCACTCAGTGACTCTGCTTCCCTGGGGAGCTCAGAGTCCAATCTTCTGATTGAAGAATTAAGAATGCATTTTGCTCATCATTTCTCTTCTCTCAGCTAAAGATCTGAGCAAACTTGTGCCTATCTGCTTCTTATTAACAGAAACATTCACAAATTTCTTGTTAGATGTCGAGTTAGCCAAACCAACAAGGACTATAGCTCAGTGAAATCAGGGCCATAACCTAGGAAAAAAATCAGATTGCTCAGTGTCAAGGATAGTTTTATTTCGTGCAGGGGAATATAGACATTAAAGATGTGACACTGCATGCAGATTGCAGGTAGGCAAATGGAAAGGCCTTTTCTCTGCATTTAACACATATTAACACAGAAATTAATAATTGAGAACAAGCCCAGGACTCCACCCATATTTCAGAACACAATTAATTTGCAAAGAATTTTTAATGAAAACTTGTGCAGTAGCTGGATGACAAAGGCAGAAGCCTGAAAACTACAGATATATCTGTGAAAAGTGTTATAGCAATATATTGTGTGAACTATCAATCTCTGATGCTTCGCTATAAATTAACTCTCTCTTGAGTTTTGTCACCTAGATATTCTCTGCTCACAGCTGCCATAGAAGCTTTAGAAGCTTTGCGTCCTATGTATGGCATGACAGTTCTAAAAAAACTCCCTTTCCTTACACTTCAGTTGTTTCTGAAATCCATTGAAAATTTCCACTGAAATCCATTGAAATTTTCTCCTAAGACTCACTACAAATGGAGTACATAGAGCTCTACAGAGGCTGCTGTCAGAGTGCATGCAGGATGAATCCACCACCAAAAAATACGATTAAGACTTACACAAGGAATCTGCAGCAGTGACCTTTCTCCAAAAGCTGGAACAAGTTTTTTTAAGGAATGGGTAAGCACAAACACTCTCCACGTGAGGAACTACACTGGTTAAATATACTGAAAATATTAATTACAGCCCAAGTGAACAACAACAACAACAAAAATATAAATAATACTAGATACAACCCTTCCCTGAGGCAGTTTGGGCTGTGCACTGAGGTTGGCCCAGCATTAGGTCATTTACATCACAGAGTTTAGGACCCAGAACTCAGGGAGCAGAAAAGAGTTAAACCAATTCAGCAGATGTTCCTTCCCAAGAAATAGGTTTTGTTTCTGTCTTGAAGAGGAGGTCACCTGAGTCTCAGGCTGTTAACCCAGCCCTGAGGCAGGTGGCTTAGTGGTGCTTGATACAAAATTCAATCCATTGCTCTGCTTTTCTGGAAGTGGGATCACACTTCCTCTTCACTCCACCCAGAGCTATGTTGAAAAGGTGTAAGAATATTAAAGATTGCTGTTGCCCCTGCAGCTGGGTGTAGGCAGCAAAGAGAAAATGCTCCCAGCTCAGTGGTCCAAACAGGACTGGATAGGTCCTGAAAGGTGGCTCCCAGAAGTGGCTGAGAGACTTGGACTGCACTGGTGGCAGAGTAAATATCAAAACTCAGCTCCATCACAGGCTTACTTAACATACCTAACTGTGAAGTCACAAGCTTAAAGAACGGCTTCAGACATCTTGACTCAGTTTCTAAAATTACTAACTCACTCAGCAGATCTTTCAGAAATTTGTTTAATTAGGATAGAATAATTGGTGAGAGAACAGAGGCAGCAAGAGCCCTAAGTCAATGACTTCCCCCTAACTAAATAAAAAGTCCCAGACTAATAAGCCACAAATATGATTATGGAAAGCCCTGTTGGTGAAATACTTGCAAACAGTCAATTTTGTGAATTAGTAATGGGACCATAATGCAGCCTTAACTCAGGGACACTCTGTTAGGTGTGTGTTTATCTTGTTACCTTTGCATATTTGATCAAGGAGCAAATACAGGGATTTTAGTGTACATATGAATACATACATACATATTGCCATGCTCTGTCATAGCCCTCAGCATCCTTTTGACACCAGGACTCATTTCTTGGTCCCCTCCTCCTCCCTCCCCTGCACATAAGTGCTTTACCAGGGTTGTTTAATTTTAAGTTTTCCTTACCCATGTTTAACATCATTTTGGACAACTCCTGAGCAAAGACATCTGTTCTGCTGTTACTGAAAGCTTGTCAAAGTTTCATTTTTCCTCCTTGGTACTATTATCACCTTTTCTCTCTCCCAACCTGCTGAAGGAAAGCCAGGCTCTGCTCTCTGCCCCCCACACTTCATCACACCCTCCTCTGCACAAAACCACACCTTATATTTGTTTGTCCTCTGCCACATTGCCTTGCAAAGCAGAAGTGGGAAGCACCAAGGCTGTACTTCTTACTTCTTGCCCTTTTCTGGAAGCTAATTGTCTTTACCCTACTGTTGAAACAGCCCTCTTTTTAGAGGGTAGAAATGAGCCCACATCTTGTTTATCACAGCATGAAAAGGGCCCTGGTTCATTCCTCTTTACAGCTCAGCCATCCTGACTCCAACCATTCCCTGACTCTGGCTGCAGCAGCTCCTGCTGGAGGTTTCCCTTGCAGCCTCTGACTGCTGGTTATTCCCTGCTGAACTCTGACTGCAGGGATCAGTGTGCAGAGTGTGACTGCAGGCTTTTACCCAGCTAGACTGTGACTGCAGGGATCAGTGTGCAGAGTGTGAGTGCAGGGATCAATGTGCAGAGTGTGAGTGCAGGCTTTTACCCAGCTAGACTGTGACTGCAGGGATCGGTGTGCAGAGTGTGACTGCAGGTTCCAACAACAGGCTCTGACTGCAGCCCCACACTGACCCCACAGCAGGGATTCTCTCTCCCCAGGACTATTCCTTCATGATCCTCTAGTTTCTTCTTCCTCAACATTCCTTCTCCTTCGTGAAGCCCCTCCCCAGCTAACCCCCTCCCTTTTATCACCCTTGTCTTTCTTGGATACAGCTGTGACTCATTGGGGGTGAGGCTCTATTGGGTAATTAACACAGCTGTTACTTATCAGGGACAAAGTCACCTGTATTCCCTTCTCCTACCACTACCACAGTCTCAAATTTATGTTATCTCCTGCCTTCCCCCTAGGTGGTCAATGTGTCGGTCATGAACTGGTTTGATGTCTTATAGGAAACAAAAAAACTGGAAAAATCCTTAAGAACTCAAATGTTTACACTAGCTACTTCTGAGGACTGCCTATAATTACAGCTATGCATATTTTTCCATAGAAACAATACAATAGCAGCTAAAAAAAAGCTGTGAAATCATTCATACAGGGGAAATGACATGTGGCCTTGGAGACAAGTAAAAAGGGGATTAGAAATTGAGGCAGGAGGACAGAGATAAGTCAAAAATGGCCTTTTCTGTGGTCTACCCCTCCCCTTGAAATGAGATCCATGAAATGCATAAGACTGCTTATGGACTGGCTGCTAATGAATTGCCACAAATAAAGAGAAATTAATAAGGAAAACCTTCCCATGTAAAGTGAAGAACATGTATCTAGACCAACAATTTGGGTGAGATAATTACCAGTGTAATTTTGTTAATTGGGACCAATGTACTATAATTTTAATTTTTTTTGAGCACTGCCATAAAAAACAAAATGTTACTTTTACTTGCAGAAAATCTGCCAAGTGTTCTCCTTGTACCTGATGAAAGATCATACAACCAGCTTACTGAAAATCACTTGAAGGAATTTAAAGGCAGAATAATAACAAAACTGCTAGAGGGAAGAACAGGAGAAAGTCTGCTGTAAAGATGAAAATATAATGGAGAGTATAAAAAAATTGTGTAAGACTGCTGTCACCTGGCTCTTAGAAAATCGAGTATGGCACAAAAATAGTAATGATAGCAACAGGAACAATAAAATGAAATCTTTGTTTATTAATGTTCATTAAGACAGAGGAAAGAAGATTTGCTCTTCCTGCTATTACAGAATATTTATCTATGCAAAGCATTATGCAAAGCACCATTTAAAACTGCTGTTCCTTAGCAAGCAACCACAATCTATTCCCAAGGTCAGTTTGTTGTCCTCGTATCCCACTGGAGGAATGCTCTGGGGCTGTAACTCAGATTTGGTCTGTTTTAAAAAACAACTTGAGTGAAACAAGAAAATTAGATATTTGGGAATCACAGGACAGTTTTTGAGGGATTCATTGGAAATGCCAAGATAAATATTACTTGATAGTCACTGGTTACTGCACACCAATACTTGAAGTTACACAACCAGACTGGTGAGTAGGTAACTGGTAACCAGACTGGTTTCCAACTCCACTTGCAAACCCAATGGGAAATGTCCAGAACCGAAACTTTTCCTGCTACGTGTTTTTGTGTTTGTGGGAGGGAAAGGCTAAAGGAGTTTGACAGGGTTGGTTACGGTTCTTCCTTTCTGCTGCTCTTGGAAGGAAACTCCACTTTCATTTCCTGTCACTTTTCCAGAAACAACTTCCTTCTCCCAGAAGTGCCACATGAAAACTGTCAGCCAGGTACCTGCTGGGGGCTCAAATGCAGGTGTGCCTGAGGTCTGGCTCCCCAGATCATATGGAATGACTGGGAACAAACAGCAAAAGGGAGAATTAGGGAGATTTCAGAGAATTGTACCAAACACAGAAGTTATATATTTCCACAATTTCCTTGACTTGTTTGAATTCTCTATCTAAATTTTAGTGGCAATTTGGCTGCTGTCTTTTGTCTAATTACAACTAAATGTAGGCTGTACTTTAACTCTATGAATTCCCTTAATGTCATTATCTCAAGTGTGCAGAGGTGCTCAGTAGCATCTATACTCGTGCCCCTTACATAAGGTTCATTGCTTTTCTGAATGATAATGCAGGCTGAGGAGTCAAGGGGTGATTTAGTTAGAGCTAAATAAGAATAACTTAAATTAAAAGAAAAGGCTTCTTAATTTGTGCTGCAATTTCTTCCCTTTGTATTATCACTGCTTTTCCATCTCTCCTTTAATAAGATGTCTCTCCCTCCTGGTCTACTTGCAAGGACCTTTGCATCTATCTTTTTCTGGTTCTTCTATTTTTAGTGCACATCTGTTCCTGTTTTGACCTCAATTCTCTTTCATCTGGGGCTTAATTTTTTCCGAGTCTTCCTACTGCCAACTCTTCTCACAGCTGTCAGATCCCTTTTTCCTTGCAGATCCATAATGTGTCTGCTGATGGTAAGTGCCTTACATTTTAACTTTCGTATTTTTCAGATTCTGTGCTGCCTAGGGGTGCAGTTCTGAGCCTCATATTAAGTGTTAGCACCTCTCTTCATGGAGTAGGGAGACAAAACAAATCCTTTTCCTCATGGAGACCAAAACCAATGATTACAAGTTTTCAGGCCCAAAAGCACAAACAGTGGACTGAAGGGAGGAAACGAGAAGGATGGGACTTCATAACCTGAAGCTGTAATTGGACAATTAAAACCCAATATGCAAATGAACCAAAACTTATAAAAATTTGAGGCTTTGTGACCAGTTGTCCATTTCATGACCATTCTTAGTCCACCTTGGGTGTCGCCCTGGCCAGGCTCTTGTCCTGCCCAAGGTGTATCCTAAAGGCTTTTCAATAAATATCTGCTTTATTCTCTAGCTCTGTCCAGTTTCTGTTCCAGGTCAGCCTTCCCAAGGCATCACCTGGACTCCTTCTCTCCATGTGGAAGGGACAGGCAGCTCTGCAGGGAGCCCCTGCTCAGCTGAGCCTCCTCCTTCACCCAGCTCCTCACTCCCAACACTGCCAGTGTGGGCAGGTTCCAGAGGTTCCAGCTTGCTCTCTCTTTTATCCCTACACTTATTTTGTGCTTTTCTGACACCTCAGGGCGTTACCAACCCCTGCCAGTTGAGCTTTTTGGCACGCATGACAATAAATACCGCTTTTGTTCCTTTTGTAGGCTGCATTTCATTTTTCTTTGGATCAGTAATGAGGAAATTTGTTTAGTTCCACCTCATTTCTCCTCTTGGCAGCAGAACTGGGAGCATGAGCAGGAAGATGCAGGAAGGTCTTTACTCTCTGGCTTTCCTCTCGGTAACATTTGCAGAAGGAAGTGTTTGTCCTCATCCCATCTGCTGATTCACGCAGAGCTGCTCCAAACCCCAGGAGCGCCAATCCCAGTGCACTTTGGGGGATGCCTCCTGGCACCCAGCCCTGCCCTCACGCCCCAATGCCTGTGAGAAAGGCGGACAGAGCCCTTTGCCTTCCCTAATCATCCTTCTGGAGACCACTGCTGCTGTTGTTGCCTCATTTGTATGAACTGATCTGGAAGAAAGTGTCGTGGTTGTGCAAACAAGGATCAGCTAACATAAATATTTTCCCCTGTTTAGCTGATGTGTTCAGTACTTTTGTCTCAGTCAAGTTCTCATGCATTTTCAGTGTTATAAAAAAGTGGTGTAGCACCCAGATGCATTAACATTTAAATAAGACCCTCAGGCTAATATTGTTTTTTAAATTTAGTTTAAAAAAATTAATCTGTACTCGATGCATGTTATCCAAAAGCCAAATACACCTTTAGCAAATTCAGACAGCATAGTGAACCTGTGAATTCTGGAAATTTCTACCTCTAATTCCATGTAATATTGTAGGAAAGAGGAATGTGCCCTGCAAACACTGCTCAACTGAAATGTTAAAACTATTCCTTCTGCTTTTCCTCCTTCTTAGAGCACAAAAAGAATCTAATTAGCATGCTCAATGTCCCTCCAAAATTCAATTCAAACTCCAAGTATGCTATCAAGGGCTTGAACACCAGACAGAAATTATTTGGGACGACTGAGCCATCTCTAGAAATACATTCATTTAACTCTATTGGGTCCTCATGAAAAATGATATCAAATGCAGTTAAAAGGACTTTACCTGCTTTTAAGAGAGAACAATAAAGTTACTAGGAGTTTTCTGTAATCCTAAGGCTGTCTTGCAATTGCTGAGTATGGTGGTGTAACTTGGCAAACGAAGCAAGTCACAGTAACTCATGAGCAGTCTTGTGTGTGACATTTTTCTTTTTGGCTGATCTTTTCTCACTGAGGAAAGTTTCCACTCTGTCTTGTGAGAAACAGATTCTTTCAGGATCTGCAGTTTTTTAGGTTCTCTCTAGTTTCACCCAAGAGTGTCATTTACAGGTTTTGCATTCTCTTTTCCTTTTTTCTGAAAAAAGAAATTTCTACGTATTGGATTTCAAGACACCTTGACAGCGTTTCCCAGCCATGTAATTCCTTTGATGCAGCATCCTGCACCTCTACCTTGCAGATGATAAACCAGGTTTTAGAATTGTTTATCACGTGCTCAGGGCTTGTGTGCCACTCCAGTAAATGCAGAATCCTAATCAGCTAAATTATAAAGAAGAAGAAAAGGAACATAAAGTTGTTTCTCTCAAAAATCCCCTTCTGGACTGCACTAAAGCAGACCCACCCACATTCAGCACAATAAAGGAGCAGCTCACTATCACCCATCAATTTTCTGGTTTATGCAGGCATCTTATTCTGAGCACATTAAAGCAATGTCGATAAGAGCAAAATGTTTTATTCTTTTTTTTAATCTAGATTTCAAAGAAATGTTCTCAAGAAGGAAGGTGTGCCTAAGAAGCAGTGCCTTACCACAGCACTCTTATTAGCATTTCTTCAAAGATGCCTTCAACTTGGTCTTGGCTACAAAGACAAAATCTGCATTTGAATGCTGATATTCAAAATGAAGATGGAAATTGTCAGAGTCTCGGGGAAAAGATGGACATAAGCCATAAAGCTGAAATGTAGCAAGAGAAGAAAAGACAGTAAGGGTGCACAGATGAGCAGCTCTTGTGTGTTAAATGTGGCTTCAGAAAAAAAACAGGAGAGGCTGCCCATGTTCCAGCAGCTTCCTGCTGATCCCAGAAAGGCAGGGAGATTTCAGTCATTTGACTTGTCACCAATTACCACCAGAGCTGATGGGAAGGAGGTCTTGCAGTGTCTCTGAGTAATTACTGCCAGGATCACTGAAACAGACATCCCAATACATCCAGACCTGTGGGATGAGAGCCTGGCCCTTCACAAAAACATATAACAAACCCAGGGAGGATAATTATGCAGCCTCTATGACACAATTTTTCTTCATAAGCCCAGGCAATTAGGGTTCAAACCTCAGTATGTTTCTTTTATGCTATACTGTTTAGTTGGGCCAAATGTGTACATAAAAATCAACATTCATCACAGGTTTTGAAATAATTTTTTAGAACGGGACTTAGAAAGGGTCACAGCAATGAATTCCACATTTCCATCACAGAGATGCAATGTTTGCCAAACCTTATTTCTAACATTGCTTGTGGGCTTTCTTAGGTATGATGATTAATTGATTAATCTCTCAAATTACCAAATAAACAAAGTCTTACCTTATGTATCAATCTGACCCTTTCAGTGTTTTTCTTCCAGAAAGATGACTCACAATTACACCTCATACCCACTTTTTTAGCATCCTTGTGACTCCATTCATAACCTTTCTCAGTTATAATTCAGGGACAATAACTTATTATAATTTAGACATATCAATCAGTCTTATCTCCAGGACATAATGCTTAATATGATAAAGTTTCACATGAAATGCTTGCCAAGATTACATTGTTTTGATCCTGCTGCAGTGAAAAACCAATGAAGGAACTTGGATCCATTTCAGCTTAACTGTCTAGTAATATTCAGAGGTCTCTCTTACAGAAACATATATTTACCTTTTTTGTCCCATGCACTTTCCTCATTTGTAAAATTCCTTAGTATGCTGTACATTTCATTAATGCTTCCATGGGCAGTCATTCTTTTTTTTTTTTCTTTTTCTTTCATTTAGATTTCATTTTGGTTCACTGGAACTCTCTGAGAACTGCATTTCATTGTTTATCCAAATGTGTCATCCTGGCTTTTCACTTCCACTCTGCCATGGTTTACTTAGCTCTTGTTGAAAGAAAACATTAGAGCTCAAACATGTCTTTTCAAAATGATTTTGTAAGAAAAACCTTTCAGACAGAGCATGAAAAAATTCAGATGTTACAACCCAAGTTTTTCAAGCTAAACCTTTTGAAACATCAGTGAGAATAAGTGGTGAGCTCTAAATAGCTTTAAATAAAATCTGACTGTAAATCTGGCACTGACGTTGTCCTTGGTATCAAGCAGCTGCCCCAGAAGATAGAGATTTCCTGAATGTTTGTATAAATGATTAAATCTTTAAAGATACCTCCCTTGGCATAAGACAATGTCTTCATAAAGAATACTAATTTTTTTCAAGTACATACTGACTTAACAGGTGCTATTTGCTTATTATGTAAGTACCTGGTTAGCTTCTAATTACAATATTGATGGAAATCTCAATTTAGAATGCAAAATTTTGACTGACAGACTTTAATATCTTAGATTTTGAAAGGAACAACTAAAAGCAAGAACAAATAAAAATATCCCCATTGGAGCAAGAGAGAGCAGGACATTTGAACAAATTTACACATAGCAGGAATAAAACTTCGTTCAACTTTATTTGGGATCAGGCAGGTAAAGCAAGCATTGTTTACATCCTGATTTCCTAACTGTAAGGTTTATGCCCACATTCATATGTCATTACACATCACTGAATGTATAAACAAAAAAAGTTCATCATAAAAGTCAGTCCAATACCCACAACAAATTCAGGCTTTAGTCTGCACCAGTTAAATAAGAATGGGTCAGATTTACTTGGAATAGCACAGAACTGCACATCAGGGCAAGACCAAACCGAAAATAATAACCTCATCTATCTGGAGACCAGAAATTCAGTGACTGAGAAGTGCTGCACTGTGACTCAGGACCACTTAAAAAGATATATTGTTGTAATAGACAAGGCAGGAATTGTCTTTGTCAAATACCCCCAGCTAACACTTTCTTCTTTTAAGCAGGTTGGGATTTTTTTGGAGAGATCTTATTTCAAAATACGTAACTCTGAACATGCTCAGGAAGTAACAGGCTGCATGGCAAACAAAAGAAAAAATGCAGTGAGGTTTTATCAAGGGGGAAGGAGCACAGAGATTATATTCTTATTTTGGTGAGGGAATCAGCATCACTAGTAAAATCCTCAGTCTTTGCATAGCCCTCCATGGTCTGCTTATTGCAAGTCATGAACACCATATTAATATTGGTATTATTGCTTTTTATGAGCTGCAAGGACAAATGATAAAGCTGCACTAATATAAATATTTGTCACAACAAGCTGTAACCAACATCACTTCATCATCCTCGTGTGCTGGGAACTACTAACTCCATCAAACACGTTACAATGCCTGCTCTACATGGTTACAGAAAAAAACAAGAATAAAGAACAGAGGGAAAAGCCACAATTTATCTCATGAGTTTTCCTCTTGTGGCTTAATACAATGGTTACCATGCTACCTTGTCAGGCTGGAGATAGATGGAGCAGTTGGAAGCTGAAGCCTAAAACAGTTTCAAGCCTGGCTGTGCTCACACATTAGGAAATGACTGGAAGCAGCCTCAGCTCAAGGAGAACTGAGCACTCTGAGAAAAGACATAATTCCAGAAAAACAGTATACTCTCCAGCTACTCTTTCTTTTATTGTCTTTTCTTTTCCTCGTGCTGTTGTTAAAATGTTAGCATCAGTTGGCACAATTTCTGCTCCCCGCCTGCCAACACTTCAGTGAAACACTGATCATTCTGATGAGAAAGATGAAAAAAACTATCAGGTTCAAACAGAAAGTTGTATAAAGTTCATGTGTGATTCAGTCTCCTGTAGGGCTTTTTAGTCTGTAGCATAAATCTCTAGAGGTAAAATGTAATAAAGAGGAAAAATAGTGCAGGAAAACGAGTCCTAAAACTTTAAAGATCACATTTTACCCTTGTTATTCACACAGAGCATTACCTAATGCAGTATGGAAAAAAAAATACTCAGCTACTTTCAAAACAAGCAACAGGGAAAACTTGAGCATAGCACGAACACAAGTATTTTTAAAATGTATGATCCCTGGCAGTGTTATACCTTTGGCACCAAAGTTTTTAATTTCCTGTATGTTACAATCCTAAATGTAGGAGGCTTGGATACACTTGGGGCTGTAGAAGAATGGCCCCTCAGTGTAGCAGGTGTCCCCCAGCTCGGCTCTCAAACTCACAATTTTGACTTCAGTGCTCCCTCCCAGTCCATCCCATGCACCCAGCAGGATAAATCCAGGCAATTCTGCAGGGGATCACAGAATCCTCCTCCTCAAAAGGCCAGGAAAGGCCTCTTCATCTCAATGCAGAAGCAGCTCCAACCTGTAGCACTTTGTCCCAAAGCCAAGATCCTAATAGCCTCAGTGCCGTTCACAAAATCAGTTTTGAAATGGGAAAAAACTAAGCTCAAAATAATTTAGACGCAGAAGGCATCAGAATCAGAAATTATATAAAACTGTCTGACTCTCAATGAAGATATTACTGAAACACTTTTTTTATTCAGCAAGTACTTTGCAGCTCTCCCACTCAACATCCTATGTCTACAATGCAACATATTTGCAGGTTTTAACAGTTTTTAATGATTTCCAAAAGAACTGGGCTGCAATGTGTAAACATTGATCCAGAAGTTTAAATACACTCTCTGAGGAAAGGAATGAAGAGAACTGATTTTCATTTGTGTGGAAACCAGCTGCTGGTAAGTAGCTTCGAGCTGGCAAGTTAGATAATTTATTTTATTTTTAAAAAATGTTTGCACAATAGTAGCTGATTCTAGATTTCTCTGTTATTGTCGGGTGATAAAAACCTTTTCTGTGCCATCTTTGTCTATTGGAAGTTGCACAACTTTAACTTAGGAAAGTTGGTGAGCTTTTTTGGCATCTGTCGAGTAATAAAATTCATTCAAATTGAAGTATTAAATGTTTATATAGCTGTCTTTGAGGGTTTTGAGTGGGTATATATTTACATGAAGCAGAAAATTAAAGAAAAGGAAGATGAGAAACTCTCAAAGTTACAGTGTTTTTTTCCTTTCAGATGACACAAGATAATTTAAAACCTTAAGAGCTTTCCTCACAGAAAAGCCATATCCCTCCATTTTCCATGATCTGTCTTGTACTTTCTTATAATGAGAGAAAAATATTCTAACTTTATATTTCCTCAATCTGTTCTTGCCTCTCTCACAAATATGAATGAATCCTGTGGAGGAGCCTGTTATGTGGTGGTACCATACAAGCATTGGACACATCTTTCCAAAATTAGGAAAAAATTATTTATCTTCTTCAATAATGCAAAAACCCTCAACATTATCCAGCTTTGATTCTGTCCTTCAGGAATCTGAGAGTCTTAAATAAACTTCTCTCACCCCTACCTTTGCCTCTCTATGGGTTTGAATAAATACACTAAACAGACACAAAACTACTTTTCTGAGTTGCACTAAGAGCATTTAAAGCTTATTTTTCAAGTTACATGAAATGTCTTTCATATCACAGCCTACAGTTTTGGTTTTTGGGTTTTTTTTTCAAACCAAAATGAATGTCCTTAAAACCAAAGGCTGATGCTATGCCAGCACAACAGGGTGAGCTGCCCTGCAGGACACCCCCACACCACTGCTGTAGCTGTCTGCAGCACCAGCCCTGCAGAGAAGCTGACAATTTGGTCAAAAGGCAGCTGTTTTGAAAACTCCTCTAGGACAAGACCACTCCTAGTTTGATAGAGATTTGAGGTTTGTGGCTTTGGAGTGAAAAGTTCAGTGAAATACTTCCAGAACAGCTACCACTCAGAGCTGTTCCCCAGTGCAGGGATTTGCTCTCCAGTTTTGCCTGTGGTAAAGCAAAGCTTTTGTCTGCAGAGGACCTCAGGCCTCTTTTGATATCCTCTGTGTTGGCAAAACAAGCTGCTGTAAACGATCATAATGCAAGTCAAATAATTAAAATGCTTTGTTTTAAAAAAAAGAAATAATTTTAAATCAATCCCACATGGGCGTGCTTGCATGTGTTAAGACCTGCTGCTTGCCTGCGTGTATAAAACTTTAACAAAAGGAAAGACACACAATGCTTCTTGCAGTTATATGGGAAAGTTTATGGCTAGGTATACAATTATATAAGAAAAAAGACTATTTTAAAGCCTTTGTGAATGACTGCCTCCACTGGGTAGAAGCTTGGCTATGAGGGGTTGTTTTAAGATGTTGGTATCAGTTCAACAGTTGATTTCCTTGGATCATGTTTTCCAGTGAGCATCAAGGGCTGGGGTATGGCTGGGGATGCTCCCTCTGCTTTCAGCTACGTGGGAAGAGCAGGCACAGGGAATGTGAAGGGACAAAACTCCCACCCAGCAGAGGTGCTGGGCATTAACTCCTGTGGACAAGCTCCTCAGTTCTGCAAAAGAGGGGCTTTCTAGCCCTTCCTGGCTGACAGGTACTCATGCAATCCACACAGCATTAATTAAAGCACTGCTGTCCCTCCTCCACCAGCATCTCCCTCCTGTGCTGCTCAACATCCCCGTGATTCCTCTGACTAATTTTAGGGGACAACTTTTCCTGTAATTAGGCCAGAAGCATATGGCTGTTGTCACCAGGTGTGCTGAGTTGGAGGAGCTCTCAGCTGAATCCTGCAGGGAGCATTCCCTGGATGTCCTGCTGATGCCTTAAGTTTTAGTTTCCATGTTTTTCAGGTTCTGTGCTGCCTGGGGGTGCAGTTCTGAGCCTCACATTGAATGTCACTCAGCTCTTCACAGAGTAGGGAGACAAAACAAATCCTTTTCCTGCTGGAGACCAAGAACAACGGTTACAAGTTTTCCGACCAAAAAAACACAAACAATGGTGGGCTGAAGAGAGAAAACGAGAAGGATGGGACTTCATAACCTGAAGCTGTAATTGGACAATTAAACCCCAACATGCAAATGAACCAAAACTTATAAAAGTGTGAGACCTCGTGACCAGTCGTCCATTTTGTGACCATTTTGGGTCCACCTTGGGTGTAGCCCTGGCCAGGCTCTTGTCCTGCCCAAGCTGTATCCTGGAGGCCTTTCAATAAATATCTACTTTATTCTCTTAACTCTGTCCAGTCTTTGTTCCAGACCAGCCTTCCCAAGGCATCACTGCAGTGCTGTGCCGAGGATGCACACACGGCGTGTCACATCCCGTGACCCGGGTGCTGTCCATCCAGTTTCAGAATAGAAAAGTGGAAACTTAATAGAATGGGCAGGCAAGAAGGTCTAAAATGCCTGCCATGCTCCCCTTCCTGTTTTTCTTCCAATTCCTTGGTGGCAAGCCAGGAAAGGATTGCGAATTCCAAACGACAAATCCACATGAAAGAATCTCGGGGATAACATTAGTGTTTCTGGAGATAATCTCAGAAAAATCACAGCCTCTGCTACTTATCTGAGATTTGCTTGATTGATCTAATAGGATGATTTTACTCATAGTGCATATCTGCTCCTAGACAGGCAGTGTGATTACCCAGCGCTGGATTTCCACTGTAAAATTAAACTTTCTTTCCCATATGGCAGTGATTGCAGTACACGATCTCAGTAGGTGTATAACAAAGAAGAGTACAAGAAAGACACACAGCAGAGGCAGACTTTGCCAGCTCTGGAAACATTTCTATGAAAATTGAAAGCTAAAACCAGAATTTTTAACTAAACAACACAAGTGTATTCTCAGGTTTGGGAATCAAAACAAATGTAAGTATTTAGTTCAGGTCCATCTGTGTACAGAGCAATCATCTCATTGCTTATTTTAAGAAAATCATGTGTAACACAGATTCTAAATAATGCGAGATTATGCAAATCTTAATAAATGTTAAAGGGAACAACCCTGACTCTGTGAAGATATTGGCCGTTCCAGCAGTTTTTATCTTCATTTTTTAATTTGAATCTTTGTCACTAGCAGTGAATCAATAAGGTAGAACTCAAGGAATACTGAAAAAAAATTAAGAGGAAGAAAAGAAGATTGGTGGAGTTGATTTTTCTGTTTTGAGGATTTTATGTCAAGAAACAAAAGAGCAGTTGGGAGAGCAACTATTAAGTCTAGAATGATCAGAAAGTTAAGGTTTTACTAGGAAACACTAAGGGCCATGTGAGCCAATATAACTTTTTTATGTGCAGTTATGATGAAAATTCTTTTATATATATAAAAAGAAGGTCCATTTTTCATCTGAAGTTCTACTGGGTGTGTTCAGGCTGGCATTTGTGCAATAAATTACTTTTTATTACTTCTCCTTGCTGTTAACACTGCAGTGCTACTTCAGAAAATGAGAGATATTTTACTTTATCTCACATATTAACAAAATTCTTAGTAAAGTCTACTATTGCTGCCGTTTTTGCACATGATGACACGAAGTGATGATACCAACAGCCTGAATAAGCCTCAAGTGATATTTTGGTCTTGGTACCATTTTCCAAAATTAGAAGTTTAGAACACCATGTGAGCCCATCCTTCTAGCTAGATCTACATTTATTTGCTAATAAATTTGCTTAGCTTTTTATCCAGTTTTGTTACAGGTATTTAATCTTTCAAAGGTATAGCCAAAATCTTAGACTCTTATTTTAACATTTTTGTGGTGTCTCTATAGATTGTGTTTCACATATTGTTGAAAAAAAAATTGCTTCCAAAATGATAGTCATAATCATAAACCATTGGGAAAAAAAACCACAACATACTTTTTTTTTCTTTAAATCTTGTTGTAAAGGACTTGAAGATTTAGTAGTCCTTTAACTCAGTCTCCTGTCTACCACAGGTTCTTTCTAAATTTCAAAATCCTTTCAAAACCTTCCTAAATCATCATTAGTTTGCTGACTAGAGATGGATGCTTCCTCCCTTGACTTCAAATGTTAAAATGAAGATGTGGATCAGAAAGTCTGCCAGACACATAAGAATGCTGCTCAGACATGAGATCCTGATCTTTAAATGTTAATCCACAAGTAGATCTTTTTCAAATCATGAACATAACTTCCTAGGAAATTCTGTATTATTTCCTTTAAGATGGTAGGGACAGAAACTTATCACTGAATAACATTATTTAAGTGTAAAAAATGCTTCATTTTATAAGATCAAAGCCTTTTTTCTCTAATTCTAAATATACAGATGCAGGAAATACCTGTTACAAAGGAGGATACTTCTGAATTGAAAATATGTAAAACATTACTAAAAATTTTATCCTGCTTATTTAAATCTTTTCAACACTGGAAAAAAAAAAGATCAGTAAAGTGCTATGGTTTTGATTCTTCACAGTATAGGTTAGTTCAGCTGTCTCACCACAATTGTTGCTAAGAGCTTGGTGCTGGCCATCCAAACATTATCTAGACACAAGTTAGTGTGCTGTGAAGCAGGACAGCAGTAAATCACAGTGTTTCCTCATCTGTAATTAGGAAGCCATAAATTCCAAGCAAACGAGAGGCTTTTTGCCTCTCCTGTGTGTGGTGTGTTCATACGGCCAGAGAAGCACAGCACAGTTTCTCCTGTGCTGTAAGAAAATCCTGCAGCAACTGCAATCTGCCTCCATGGGGGAGTCACAGTGGCCTGTTTGTTGGAACAGATCTTGCTAATTTAGAAACCACAGAAATTCATCCCTGGCTCTGAGAGCACTGCCTGCTCGCAACAAGCTGATTTTATATTGGCACTGTTAAATCCATTTCTGGAGATAGCTCCAGGTTGGACAAGCAGAACCTCCCTCCCTTCGACCTCCCCACTGCAAAGTGAAAACAAAGACTAAATAACTGAGTGCACAACAAGGATGAGAAGCACTTGAAAACAATAGCTGGTTAGGCGAGCAGCTATTTAAAATATTAGTAAATCAGCATGTGGCTCTGCGAAAGAAGACATTTAAAGCCTCTCCCATTCCCTTCCTCATTTCTCATTGTTCTTTCAGAAGCATGAAGCAGTCAAGAACAGCATTTGTTCAGCATTATGAAAGAGCTCCATTTAAGTGAGAGCTCAGGGAAGCCTTAAGCCCAGGACAGATCATTTATGAGTTTGGTGGGACAAAAGAAAAACCTGTATTTATCAATATGGTACCTTCTGAAGAAAACTTCTCTTACTTTTTCTTTCTTTTTTTTTTTTTTCCAATAGATATAAACAATGTTGCAAAGCAAATTCTGAGATCTCAAGGAATCTCATTATGACTTGATATATTCCTATAAAGGATACTCTATTTCCATCTCCCTAATAGGTTTATGTACCATACTTCAAGGGAGCACGCACACAGGGAGCATAAATTGTTTATACTGCTCTGCAAATCATTGAAGGGGTTATATATAGTAAAGGAGAAATATACACCAAATTATCTTGCAAAAGGCAAGACAAATATAAGATTAATGGAACAGCAACGCAGAAAAATAAGCCTATTAGTACTGAACTCAGTAGTAATATCCCATTTAGAAGTACTTTAATAAATACCAGTCCTTGAATGCTTGTGGCAACTGGAACAAACAAACAGATTATGATGAGGTGCCAGTGTTTCCCAGCCTAAGTAAATCCTCACATGTTTACCATGTTTTAATTTTCTGAGAGGAGAAATTGTTACTTTTGATTTTACCACACACCCTTAATTTGTTCCTGACTTTCCAAATATTATTTCAAAAAACAATGCTGCTAGAGAAAAAACATAACTTGAGAAAAACCTAACTACTACAGGCAGCTTACCAGAAACTGGTGCTGTACCCCCAGAGAAGGTGGTGAGCAGCACTCAGATAAGAAACAGAGCCAGGCTGCACAAAACATCTCCAGGGCAAAAGATCAGACAGAAAAATTCTCCCAGGATTCTTCTTTCAAAAATAGTGCTTTAATGCTCTGTGGTGAAGTAATTAAGAAACATCTTTTACTAATAGCTTTTTCCATCTATTTGAGGTTTATACTCTGCACAGTAGACTACTTGTAGCATAATTTCCCTGAACTCACTCATAATCTTATTTCCTCAATATGGCTATACAACAAACTTAGCAACAAGCACTGTTAGCATTAAGTAGAAAAATCTATTTTGGTAAAGCGACTCAGTTTAATTTTTACACCGCATGAGGAAGTACTGATTTCCAACATGTCCTGCACATTACATCATTCTTCCTTCATGGCAAAGTTTACATAAATGCTGCACATTTGCCTCTTCCATAAGCCAAGCTCTAGCACTAAGTAGCAATTTAACCAGAGAATGCATAATTCAGCAGCTCCCCAAACTTCCTTGTTCACAGCCACATTGCATATGTTTCTGCTCCAACTCAACACCATGAAGATCTTTGATAGACAACCGTGTTACTCCTGCAAATTTCCACAAAAACACACAGATCTCTTACACATTTTCAGCACTCACTTCTCCTAGGATGTTTTTATTTGGGTGATCTGTTCTTACCACTTGCAGCTCTGAATTCCCAGCTACCCCTGACACTGAATCAATATTGAAACGATTTTTGCACCGAGCTGGTGGCTCCCCACTAGGAGAAGCTGTGCTGTGTGAGACAAAGATCTGCTGGAACAACTTGGCCCTCTTAAAAATGCACCCCCATCCCTATCCCCGGAGTGCAAGCTCAGAATTCCATCTGCCATTGCAGTCACTGAAAGAAAAGGGAAAGAAAAGAGGCAGACAGCAGAGGCAATGAGTTCCTTGGAGTCCATGGATGCTGGGATCCATTTTTCCAACTGTGCTCCTTCTCTGAGGGGACTTCTGGGCAGCATCCCAGCAGTTCAGTGGGCTGCACATATATTACACTTTTTCCTGTCGACTGGGGGTTTTGGGCTGGTGGATGGAGTTAAAGAAGCAGCAAATAATTCACTTCAGCTGAAAAGAGAAAATAGGAAACATGGGAAGCTGTCCTGAGTCTCAGTGAAAAGTAAGAGGTGAGGGAAGTTATCTTGATTCTTTCAGATGTCCAGCTTATCAGCATGTCAGAGGCAGTGTGGTAATGAAACTCAAATTCCTGAAACAAGATCAGCAACTGGAATGAAATCCAGCTCTAAGAAATGGGACCATTGCTCTGAAGATTTCCTTCATGTTTAACTGAATGCTCACAACTACTCTTCTATATGGGGCATTTCTGCTTATTAAATACCAAGTGGAACAATATTCAGTGCACCCAATTCTGCCAAGCCACCCAGACAAAACTCAGACTATTTCTCAGAGATCACAGGTCAAGCCTATAAAATTTTCCTTTTATTCTTTTCAGGAGACAGAGATTATATAAGATCCATCTATTCTGTTGGCACTGTCAGCCCTCTGCAATACACAGGTGCTTGATGTATGGTTTTAGCTTTCCAGACGTTTTGATACCCTGTCATTCCAATAAGCTATTGAGATTGAAAAGCGAATTGAGAGGAGAGGAGGAAAATGCCTCTGCTCCTCTGACAGCCCAGAAGGATTTCACAACGCTCTGTTCCCACCGAGGTATCAACAGATAAGCACGAGCTCCATTCCCATCCAGCTGGCACCTGCCCTGTCACAGGAATGAAGATGCATTGTCTTCTTGGGAGTGGCACGAGAAAATGTGACAAAACATGAAGAGTCATCAAGAAGATCCGCATTAACCTCTGTGACTGTAAAACACTCTGCTGCTGCTGCAGCTCTAGCTGAACCCCACACAGCAGTACAAACAGGATGGATTTGGGCAGGACTGCAGCAGCATGCAGCCCTTCTGAAAGGCTTCAGACCTGGCTGTTTGTGCTGGCTAATTATGTCTAGTGGATTAGATGTCATCAAGAAACTTTGTCTCTTCACGGAGCTGCGCTGTTTGATTTTAATGCTTTGCATGGTTTGCTCATGTACAGCTGTGCAGGGCTGCTCTGTATAGATTGCCTTGTTTGAAAGGAATGAGGGAAAAGGTATTTTCTAAGCTTATTTGAAGGTGGAAGCATCATTTGATTATGCCCATTTGAGCAAGGGTCTCAGGTAGGCAGGTGCACACACAAACCACACTCAGAATAAAGTCCAGTGAGTCCCTGTGAGAACTTTGCAGTCTGGCTCAATGAAATCTCTTAGTGCCACCTACAACCTGGCACAGGCTGCAGCCCTGTCTTCTGAAACAAGCAGACCTCAAAGCACCTGCCACACAGAAACTCCAAATTTTCATAGTTTATCACGTGGCCTGTGAAACATAATGATTTGGGCTTGAGCAGAAATTCGCTATGAAGGAGTAAAACCACAAGATATTTTCCTCACATGAGGATAAAACAAGATTTTGCTTTATATTTCTATTATTTGAAGGAAGATGAGCCGAGGAACAGGCAACAATAGGCAATGTCCCCTACAGCCACTCTACACAGGATCTCAAGGTGGAATGTTTCACTGTACATGTTTTTTTAACTCCTCTAGGTGCAGATGAACCCCACCGACTTGATCATCCTCATAGCCCTCCATTCCTGGTGAGAGCTGCTGCATGCAACATGCAGAGTTCTCCTAAAATATCCTGGAAAAAAAAAAAAAGTCACAAGTAATTTTTCTTTCATGATAGGCAGGAAGCAGGAAATTTGGACAGCCCCATCAGAGCTGATTTTAGAGACCAGCCACCAGGAAAAATTCCTTGTTGAAGAAATGGTGGAGAGGGGCCTGCAGCTGTAGATCGTGTGGTGCTGCAGGGCAGGAATGACCCAGCACTCACACCTCTGCTCAGAGCCCCCGAGAATCAGCCTCCTCTGTTTGAAAATGCTGAATCAGCTTTCCCAATTAACTCTGCTGAGCTTCTCCCACCCTGGCAGGTGCACAGTGGGAGCAAGGAGGTTACGTGTACCCATGCAGTTGCTATTTTGTGCCATTGTGATCCCATTTGCCCTCTTTCCTTTTGTTCCTTCTGAAGTAATCCTCTTTGGGATGATCATGCTGGATCTGCTCCCCAGAGTGAGCCTTAGCAAAATATCCAGGCTGAGCTGCTGTAGGGAGAGAGGTGATGTGCTCAGGAGCAGACAGGAGGATTAAATGAATAAGGATTAAAATTAATTGCTAAGATTTGGGGAGGCAGAACTGACTGAGCTGAGAACAAACTAAGGAAGAGGTGTGGGAATCTCCCTGAATTTGCCATCAGGCTCTAGGCCCCCCAAATGCCATACAGGGATGCCATATATTCATTAGCATGCAGGGTTTAATGTTTCTTTGCTCTGTCGAGATGCCTTAGGCACATTGGAGCTGCTTTGTGACACTGCTGCCATTTTTCTTCACAGAAATTCGGAGAAGCTTCCTCGGTGCTTATACAGGACAAGAGGATACAGGAGAAAACTAGCTCAGCTGAGATCCCTCTGATGGGATAAAGCTCTCCAACTAAGCTTCCTGCACTCGAGAAGGTGTGTGAGCTAAACAGAAATCTTCTTTTCCTCAAGGATTAGGGCTGTCATTCCCTGAGAGGGAGCTGTTGACAATGCATAATACTCTCCTCGCTGTGATCCAAAAATGGACTTTTCACCCCTTTGGTCACTGGGCTGGTTTTTAATTTTAAAACTAGCAAACTGTACCTTTATTGCAATTAAAAGACTAGTAATTCTTTGAATAAAACCATAACAATAGAAGTTCTGTCCTTAGGAGCATTGTCTCGGATGCATTATAGTAAAAGTGCAAATTTGTTTTGATGTGCTTTTATTACCTTAACCATTGTAATTGTGTGACGAGACAGAATGGTCTGAACTGTCAGATCTATTCCTGCCAGATTTTCCTCTCTCTTATTTTCAACAGACTTTCCATTTCCCTTTTCCTTGTGGTATTTAAAAATATTGCATACAATTTGGAGAATAACGAGAATGTGCTCCTTTTACTTTTGCTTCAGTGCTAAAATAGAGCATCCCTAGGACTAAAATAATAAACCACCATCTTTACAGTATATTTAGCCTACAGAACTAAGCAGCTTTGCTATTAGAAATTCAGTTTTTCACTAGATTAGATACGGGGTTTATCTTACGCTTGTAAAATTTGATCAGAATTTCCTTCCTTTTATTCCAAAAAGAAAACAATTTCTCATTTCCCTAGAGCCTTCCCTGACAGATATTATAAAATCTCATTGGTTCCATGTTTATTATTTGGTAATAAAAGCAGAGTTAATTCCCTGCATTGTAAAAATGTAATTAATACTAATTAATCCAATGGGTTTAAGTTCTTATGAATTACCACACCGAATATTTGGCATCTTCAAGTTTTTCCTAAATATATCAAAATATATTAATTCTTTTACCAGAAAGCCTCATCTACCACTAGCATCCAACTGTACTGTTTTCCTAATATTTAATTAAGGATATTTTACACAGTTTTTTTACTGATCAGTGGATTCCTCAGCACGTAACAAACATCCCAAAACCAGAATTATTAGCAGCTTTTTCTTCCAGTTTACTGCAACTAAAGCTTTAAATTTTATTAATTTGGGGATTTCTATGTACTGATACTCTTAGAAATACAATTTGGTTAAGTCTTAAGAGTTTTGACTATTTTTTTCGCAATTATTTAATTGACCAGATTGATTAATGACAAATGGAGAAATAAGTGACCACATGGTTGGACTCAACCTTAAAGTTTCTTCCAACCCAAATGATCCTTTGACTCTGCAGAAAGTACAAAAACAAGATGTATATGACAAAATTTCAGGCTACATTAAAAAAAGGGGGGGGCAAAACAAAAAAGAAATGCTACAAGGATTCCAAATTTATCACATTGCAGCTTTTACCTTGGTTTATTTCTTGCCATACATGGCTGCAATAATATAATTTATGACTGCATTAAGGCCTTCAATTAATTAATCTGCATGATTTCCACAATCACCACCTTAGAGAAGGGAAACAAAACAAGGGTACTTAATTTTTTTGGCCACAACATAAAGTAGAGAAAGCAAACTTGGGTTTATATAAAAACTGCCAACACTTAAAAAGGGTTTTGGAAAGGCTTAAAGGTGCATAAAAGCTGCATTTGCAGGTAGTCGATAATCCTGTTAGATGAAGCCTCTGCTGTCTCTTCTAAAGAAACAGGATGACTCCTACCTTCAGTAAAGCACTCAGAGAAAAAAAACACCTTTATTCTGGTGGATGGGACAACTTGTACTTATGGTCTTAGATAAAATGAAACATCTCATGTATATATACTCCAAAAGGAGAATTATGAAGAGAGCAATAGAGCTTTTGTCAATTATTTCACAAAGAAATAAAATTTCAGTGTGATATAGAACAAAATGGGGCAATTAATATAAAATACAATAGATAAAACCAGGAACAAGAGAGTTACTATTTCTGTGAATACTGTAATTGGTAAAAGAATGAAGGAGAAAATAATATTTATTAAAGGACAGAATAGGAAAATAAATAGGATTGGTAGAGACCTCATGAATATTAGATGCTGCACAGGGAAACCTGGTGTTTGAAAGTGTCATGGGCTCTCTAGGGCATGATTAGGTTATGAAATGACCACTTAAAACCAAATTTGTAAAGCTTGTAAAAGATGATGATGCTAGGAAAGTAAAATATTTCAGACACATTTTTCCAAGCATCTCTGATTCTTGTTGTTGGCAATCAATTGTTGGCAATAAGGATGGTAGGACAAGACATTTGTTTGTTTATTTGATCATAAATGAAGAGGAAAAGACCCAACAACAGGAGTGACAGAATTTTAGGAACATTCAGCGTACAGAATGGAAAGCAGAAGCAAGCTCGGGGTTCTACATTAACTTTAATGACCAAGAAAGGAAAAATTTAAAAGCTGAGAAAATGAGATTGTAATAAAGAAATTAGCAGGCTTCTTCTAATGACCAGCAACATTTTAGATTCAGCAACTGAAGCAAATCATGGACTGGTTTAAACCAATAGTTCACTACAGCTACAATTTTGCACTCCCTGAAACTTGATCCCTAAACTCAACCATTTAGAGGACAGCCCCAATCCAGTCACTGCAGAGGCTTAAATCCTGAGAAATATTACTGGGAATTATAAGATGACCTGAACATGCTGACTTAAAGAAATTTAAAGGTGTTACCTGAAGCACAAGAAGCACAATAAAAGCTGAGATACTGCATTAACATTTGGGGGCCATAATTTTGCCATTCTGCATTTTTGGAGATAAATAGCAACATTCCATAATTCCTCAGAAGATGCGAGGAAAATGGGAAAACTTTTGTTGGTGATGCATGGAGAATCAATGAAGCCAGAGAGTCACTAATCTGCTTTACTGGTTTTGAGGAATCCATATGTCAATCCACCAGGCTCTCTGGCATAAACCCATTTCATGAGACGGTCATCATCTGAGCCAGGTCCATCCTTCAACACAGGGACAGAAACCAACAAAAGCTGAAGCCTTTTCTTTTTTTAAAGATTTGAGTTTTATTACCCAAATAAAAGCCTGAGACCCCTTTGGTTTGGCTGGAAGATGGGTTTATTTTATCTCATCCTCTCTCACCAAATCAATTCCATGGTGGGGACTCATCCTGACCTGACAGACCTCTGACTGCAAGGGAGGCAGCTGCTTCTGCATTTCAGCAAAGTTCAAAATGAGATTCTGCCTCTATTTACACAGAAAACTGACAGCAGTGGAAGGTGTTCTAATGGCTTAAGCTCCACTTAGAAATATGAGAGGGGGAAAAGCAGGAATCCTTCACTGGCACTTCAGGGAAGGGTTTTATATTGTTCAGGTAGGAAATATTAACATAAGAAGTGGCTGAACGTGACTACAGCAAGAAGGCAAGCTTGAAGTTTGCTTCACAAATTAGAGAGCCTGATAGGGAGCATCTCTCTGTGTGGTGCCCTGCTCTCAGAGGAAGGGAATTCATCTGCATCCTTCCCCTCTAACCTCCTGACAATCTTCCCTAATTATCTCCATCTAACACAAATTCGTTTTCACCATCACAAATTCGTTTTCCTGAACCTTTGCTCAGGTTTGCTCAGTAGTTTTCAGATTTACAGCTGACAGATGAACAGCACAATCATGTAAACTGCAGTTTCTTAGGAAACCAATCTAAAAATGAACATCGAGGCTTTTCAGATATTTTAACCACAGTGTTACAGTTCAAGATCCATGACAAAGGAGAATGAATGCGTGTGACAAAGATAAACAAGCATTCAGGTCCTTTGAGAAGCTGAGGTCTCATTTGTGCTCCCAGGGCCTGGCCTCTGTAATTGATAGGTGCAGAACACAGAACATGCTGAGGGGAATTTAAAATTCAGCTTAAGGAAGGGGCCACAATGCACTGAATATATATATATATATATATATATATATATATATATATATATATATAGAGGAACCAGCAGGAGGCAAGCTGCTTCCCAGTCATATTTTACCCTAAAATACTTTGTGAAGAAGGAGGGATTAGAGTCTTGGGTATAGAGACTTGTTTAAAGAGTAAAGAAGGGTATAAAATACGGACAGATGGGAGGTTATACGCAGTTGAAAATCTTGCAGTTTTATGAAAGCTATTACAGCCTTCAAGGTCTTACTCAAAATCTCAAGGAGCTGGGTGACTTTTAAAAATTTCTTTTTTTAAAAGAGAAATCCACTTATTTTATTTGTAGCTCAATAACTGGAAATATAAATGTATAATCAAAAAGTGAACACTCACAGAAAGAGGAAGTTTCTAGTTCTTCTAAGCCTCATTTTCCCCTGTTCTTACAAATAGATTTTAAGATTTCTTTCATGACATGGAATATTTGGTTTCTTCCCTTTTTTTTTGGTTAAAACTGTATATTATATTAGAACTATATGATTAACAGACAACACTAATTTGTTGTGGAATTTACAAGGCAATAAATAGGTTTGGAATATAATTAAATTATGGAAATAGAATTAAGGCGTTTGATAACCATAAAGAAAATTATCTTTAATCCAAGCAGTTCTATTCAAAATCATTAGCATTTTTTCATTATATATGATCAGATAAAACTGGAAAAACCTATAATGACTGAAGATAATAATGGAATAAAAGTATTGGATCCCTAAATTACATGACACAATGAAGTTCTGTGGCCAAAGACATTGTTTCTCTGTGAATTACTCTGAAGAAATATCTTAAGAATAACACCTTACAGTTGTGTCATTATTTGCCAAAATGAAGAATCAGTGATACAAAACCAGACAATAACACTAATTCTAGCTGTAACAGCAGAAAAAACCTGATATTGTAAAGAACCTGAGAACTCTTTTAGAAATAAAAGAAGCAGCTCTTGAGGAAAATAAAATGCAACAGGAATTTCCCTGGATAACGCTGACCATACTCCTGCTCAATCTCCAATACATGAATTTCAAGTGTGGCACATTGCTACAGCTCCATTTTTTTTAAACTCTCTTAGTAGTTTTTGTTAAATCAGGAAGAGCTATGTATAACTGAAAGGTTTATTATCCTGTGCTAGGTTTTTCTTATAATTGAGGCTTTTTTCACTTTTTGACAAAATTCATAAATATTAAGGTTCACCTTAGACGATTTCAGTCTTGCTTCAATTACCATCATCAGTTAATACAGCGTGTGTGACATGAGGAGCATATCACCCCCGAAAGCTGCTCACTCGCAGTCAATTTTGCAATTGTCTCTGGAAAATTATTGCATTAAGTGCATTTCCCACCACTCCAACATGAGACCAGTGCCAAAGCTGACATTCACCAACAGGTCCCATTTGGAAAACCACTGTGGCCCCTCTGTGCCCAAGTGCTTTAAGCCAGGCTCACACCTTTCAAATTCATCCACACACAGTCCTGACACACCCAAAGCACTACAGGACCTCCCAATTACATTTATTTAACTATTTCAGGGGTGGAGAAAAAGTTGTGCTGCACATGAAAAATGCAAAGCGCAACATTTCAGCACAAACACTGAGCTTCCATTGCAGCATCAAGGCACGCTCTGTTTTGAGATAAAGCCAGAGCTGACTCAGAAGAAACAGGTGATTAAATTTCTGTCTAACTGCTCACTAATTTTACATTCAAAATGCTAATTGTTTCAAAAAGAAGGTGGGTATAGCGAAATCTAAAGAAAAGAATGGAAGTGTAGATGGCATAAATACCTTAACTTCACAGTCGTGGCACTTTTATGGTTCAGCATTTTTTATGGTTCAGACTGTTTCCTGGGAAACATGTTTGAAAAAAATATTCAACAGCAATTAGGTCCACAGATTTATGTATGTTTGGAAATTCCCTGTCAAGGAGGAAGATAAGGTATTTGAAGTACCGACAGGTTCTAGCAGCCAGACAGAATGGGGACGGGTAAAGGCATGAAAATTTGCTGAAGTCTTTTAAAAGAAAGTAATTCCTCACACAATGGTATTAATGTCCTACTGCTGTTAGTCTGCATTGTCAGCAAACACCTTAATGAGGAGGTCACAGACAAGCTGCTTTATTCTACAGGCACCATTAAGCCTATTAAATTTATTTCCACCTTATAGACACAATTTTGCATTTGAAAGTGGCACGAAGCCACTCAAAAGTTATTAACATTTAAGCAAAAGTCTAATTTTACAGGAAGCCAAAGGTTCTGAGGGTCAGAATTGGTGCTAGTAGGGTGGCATATATGCAGTAATAACTTTTCCATGGAAAAGTGAAACCCTTTTCTGTCTGTAATGTGAGAGGATCCAGGTCTGGAGACAGGCTGATGTGTTGTGCTTGCAGCTCCACATGCTCAGATCCTGCAGTGATCAGAGTTGTACATGCTGTGAGCAGCAGAAAACCAGGGCTGGATCCATAGAACTGCTCCCAACATTTTCCTTGCATGTCAAGAAAAATCAGGGCTCAGTGTTGATCTCACCTATTTGTTAGATTGAGGACAGCATGAGTGGCACGACTGCAAGGTCAACACAGAAGCCAAAAAACCTTGATGACGAGGGAGAAAACATATAGACAAAATTTTCTTGTGCCACAGTTGCAGCTAAGCACAGTAAGATTCTCACAACCCAAGAAATTTTTTAAAAATCTTCCTATTTATATGGCTCTTTTTAAATGTTATTGTCTTAAAATTGACAGGGCTATCAGGTCCGAAACGCTCTCGTGGGAGATTCAAATGAAAATCTATTGACATTTGCAGAGATCTTAACCTAAAATTGTGTATGGCACTGTACAAGTTGTTCCTTTTATAAACAAACAAAGAATCTGTTTTCTCCTGGGCTTCCCACTGTTATTCAGAAAAAAATGTGTGCATTGGATAAAGAAGGGAAGAATGGCTTCCAAGGTAAGAGAGAAATGTTGATTTTGGAGCGTCACCACTGTAGGCACAGGCTGATATGTGCCTGTGATTCAGGATATTTGCCTGGGGAGATCCTGCCTATCAAGATTCCAAGGGAGTTCCTTCTACAAACTTGGGAAATCTGCTGTTTGCCACTATAATTCTCATTAATGTGACACAAATCTAGCAGTTTACTGCTTTAGCAAAACCAGACTTGTCCTTAACTCTCTTCCATCCTCTCTCACAGGGACTTCATCTTCCTCAACATAAATTTTGTTTTAGAAGCCAAATTGTTTTGGTTCCTCTTCTATCCCACAGTAAATCTTTGGATTCCCAATGTTGGTTGTAAAGCCTGGGTGTGACATTTTTCATTCACATTCTTTCTGTTGGTCATTGCAATGCATGAAACAGATTTTCTACTCCAACCACAATAAAAAAATCAATCTACCAAAAAACAGATTTAAGAAGAAAATCAGAACCTCTTTGAAGCGTTAATTTTTAAAATAAAATATTTATGTTCTTAATTTGAAGTGTGTGGGTTTGTTTGAAGTCACTAATTCTGTATGTTGCTGCATCACACGCAGGTGATGATGCATTTTCAGAGGGTCCTTTGAGAACCATCTAAAGTAAACTGTAACAGCAAAAATATGGAAATTAAAAAAAGAAAAAATAAAAATAAAATTTAAAAAAAAACCCCAAACAAAAACAAACAATCTAACAAAAAAAAAAAAAAACACCAAAAAACAAAACAGAAAAAAAAGCAATCTATTTTACCAGTATGAAATCTTGTGAATAAATTAGGATGAATGAGTACAAGAACCAAAGATTTCACAAACACCCTTTCAACAAACCAATTCTTCAAATCTACAGTGGGGATAGGAGCATGTCCTGGCCTTCAAGATGTACCATAAGATAAATGACATTTTGAACTGAGTCTTCAGGAAACAGCAGAAGCAGTGGTCATCAAATAAATCCTGCAGGTGATGGATGGCTATTAAGAGAAACCAAGCAATTAATGAGACAGGCTTGGGTTTCTCTCTCCCGTGCCCAAATCCTAAATAATCACAGGGAGGGCAAGAGCAGAACCATATCCAAGAGCTATGGTGTGCTGTGATGCAAATAAAACAATTAGGAACCTAGGAATTAATAAAGCCTTCATTTGTGTCACATCTGAAATATCTAGCCAATATAACTGGCTTTAATTTGACATTTCTTCCTAGGGCATACAGTGGGAATTTAATTAAATCAATACATTTCTCCTCAATGTTAACTATCCCTTTTTTTCGTGTGTATGCTTGCATCTTGACCATTATTAAACTCAGTAACTCAAGTCAAGTAAATGTGAAAACTTAAAGGAAAAGCCTATGATAAGTAGTCAATTATGTACAAGGTTGGGGGAGTTCTATCTTTAAACAGTATTTTCATTTCAGAGGAGAAAACTTTAACAGCTCAAACTTCTAGAGCTGCTTATTAAGAAGGAGGATATTGGGGAATAAATAATTATGGAAATAATATGATTAATCCACTGAAAGTTTTCTGATAAACACTTCATCATGTTTGCAAAATTTACAGGTGAAGTTTTGAGAAATATGCATAAGAAAACCCAAACTGCCACCAGGCGAATGTTTTGATGGACATTTTGGAAATTTTATCTGAATTTAGGACAGGAAATGGTCCTACCTGACTGTGAAAGTGTCTTCTTAATGGGACAAATGTCCCATAAAACAGTTATTTTTTAATAAATACATCTGAAGAGAGAAACTCTTTAATTTAATACTGAGAAGATCCCAGTTTAATTCTGTGGATGCAATTGTGAGCGTGAACCAACAGCCAAAGACCAACATCCACAAAATTAATTGCAACACACCACAATTCTCATTTTATGGTCTTGGTCGGTATAAGCAGAGTACCAGAAAAAAGGAAAAGAAAGGGAACAACAGCTTGATTCCTTAAGTGGAAAAGAAAGAAACAAGGTGAGCTTCTTGCTTCTGCTCTGCAGGAAAGTCGAAAATCTCATTGGAATGCGGGAGAAAAAAAAAAAAAAAAAAAGCTGGAGTACTAAACCCTCCCAAGTACAAAATGGAAGGTATGGATGCAAAAGCTGGTGGTTCCCTTACATCAGCAACCAAAACAGCTGCAGAAAAGTTGATTATCAAGGCCTGTATCAGACTGGATTAAGTTCTTGCAAGACCACTATATTCTTGAGGATAATGCCTTTTTCTAATAATTTTATCTCCAAACTCACTTCGCCTACAGCCAGCTTCTAACAAGAATCTCCCACAGGTATGAGCCCTTGCTTTAATGTGAAAAGGCTCAATCTACTTATTCTTCAGCAACCAGTTTACTCTGGGTGTAAAGCAGCACTGTTTCTGGAATCCAAACTGATTGCAGTGATCTGTGTTGTTCCTGAGGAGAATTTAGGATTTTTTTTTTGTCATTTGCAAAACAACTTTTCACCAGCTTTGAACCTTCCAAGTGCAGCATAAAGAAGAATGCTTTTTCTTTTCCTGTGTATTTCCTCTTGGCCCAATCAGTTTTTTGCTTCAAAAGGTGGGGAGTTGTATGATTTTGTTGGATTTTTGGTTGTTTTTTGTTTGTTTTGTTTTTTTTTTAATTTGTTCTTGAATCCTAAATCAAGGTGAAACAAATATAAAAGGCATTCTTCAAAAAATATTCTGCATTCATCACTGTTTAAATAGATTGGGTGAACCAATCCACCTCAATAAGAACAGGATTAGGAAAATAACCAGGCTGAATTATGCTTTTAACTTTAAAAGTCATCCTTGTGTTTACCTCCAGAGAGCATTCAGAGATAAATGGCTGCTATTAAAGTGATGATCTCATCAACACATGGCAGCCTTTCTCTCCTCACACACTGTGAAGAAAATAGGATTATCCTTCTTCTTGGAACCCATCTTATTTCCTCATGCCTCACAAACTGGGAGAAATGAAGGCAGCAGCATCAAGTGCGAGCTGTCATGGAAAGGACAGGTCAAAATCTTTCCATTCACATTTGCAGATGAGCAAAATTTTTAATAGGATTTTAATTAACTTCCTACAGGATCTCCATTTTCTCCTCAAATGGTGATGGAGAGGTTTGTCTGTTGCCTTAAAAATACTGGAATGATCCATCTCTCCTTCATTCCTGCATGGGGTATCATGAGGACCAGCACACATTCCTGTTCTTGAAGATGAAAAGCACTTTGTCATGTTTTAGAAGGCTGTGCAGAAGCACAGACAGTGACTGTCACAGGAGATCCCTGTCCTGCATCCCAGGGAATAGTCAAGACAACTTTCTGTGTCCTCATACAAAAAATAAATAAGAGAATATATTGTACATTACCCATCTTGTTATAATGGTCAATAATCTCTCTAACTCTCAACAACTTCCCATCCAAATTAAACTTGCTCTTTCACCTCATAATGGGAGCTTAGTCTCAAGCTACCCCAAGAATTCATGTACAATCAAAAAGACTATTCAAAGGCAGTGGCCAAAGAAAAGACCCTTTGACTTAGTTTGTACTTAAAACTGGCACACAATGCTCCTCTTTGACAATTCAGTCCTAGAGATAGCACACAGTGGAGAGACACCAATGTGAAAAATACTTACTGATGGAGGTAATGTACTATTTCTGCAGAGCAACCAAGAAGATCTTTACCAATTTATTTGTCCCCAAACTGGTCCACAATTTAATTTCCATTTCACTCCCTGATATATAACGTATACAAGGCACTTAACCACTCTACACCAATAAAAACTATATGGCCCAGTTGTCTGAGTATCAGGAAATGTATTTTCTTGAATGTTTTAACATGCTCTGAAACCACTAGATGAACCTTGTCTGAATAGAAAATATTACTGGATATCTCTGTGGAAAAACAATCCATGTTTTAAAGATGCTATCCAGGAATTATGTCATAAGTTAAACAAAACGTGTAAAACATTGTAATCCAGCCCATCCCCCTGTATTTTAATATGCTTCACCAACATGCACTAAATAAATGTATTTGAATTTATTCTCCAAAAACGATGAGAAGGAGGAGATGAAACGTCTCTTTTTTCCAAAAAATATATAAAATTCAGAGGAGAAAAGTGAGTGTTCCAAGGAAAAAACAATGTCAAATGTAGTGGTGACTCAGTAAAGTCCAAGACTACTGCCTAGTCCCAAAGTGGGTATCCATCTCTTTTTCTGTATTTTAGGGTTTTTCTTCTTAATCTCAAAATAACTTAGGTCTACATGAGGTCAAATGGAAAAGCAGGGAGCTCATCTAAGAGGCAAAAACAGGTAGCCATCAGAACTGCTGTCCAGCCCAAAATATCCACCAGAATTCAGCTTACCCCATTTCAGCAGCAGCTTAGAAAAACGAAATGATCCTCAGCTGTACCCACTGAGATACTCAGGGTTTATTGCTCCTCTCAGTCCCCCATACACCACAGATTTTGTTCTTAGGTGGAAGTTTGGCTCCAGGTGCTTCAAGCTAACAAAGGCAGGGCTGTGTTAGGTGGACAAGACCCTAACTCTTCTGCTAAAAATTAAATATCACAAAACTCTGTTATTTTCTGTAAATGACAAGATATTTTTGCTGCTTTATGAGCCAACCCTGTGGCTTAGAGGTAAGAAAAGCCATAATTTAACTGTTATTCGTCTGAGAGGGCTGGTGTTTTTGTTGCTATTTTTGTTTCTTTTTAAAGTCACCAGCACATGGGAAAAGTTAGAGGTTTTAGTTGCCATTTGTACAGTCAGTACCTACTAGAAGTATATAGGAATTAATATAATTTACTTGTAAATTCAACAGTATCTTTTTTTCAGTGCACACAGGCCAAAACAAACTGGAATAGAAACAAAGCCTGGTGTTTCTGAAACAGATGTTGTAAAGACATAAAGGCAAAAATAAAAACTGGCATGGGAGCCACAAGCTAGTTTATTATGCCTTCCACAGAAACAAACAAACTGGGTAAATTTTTTCCCCATGTAACATTATGGATGAATGAATGGCATACAACTGAATCCTTTCACTTCATTTGAACATCTGTTTTAAGAAAAGGATATATATTTTTCAAACTCTGGAAAGTTCTAGAGTTAAGTACAAAAGAATTGGCCAAATAATGGGACCCACTCTGGGAGAAGTTGAATCGTGGGTGCTCTTCGAGAAAACCCTAGAATACAATTTCAGAAGAAGGTCACACATGTTTACTAAAATGCTTTTGGTGCAAATATAGGAAGATCAGAAAGAGAGAGGAGATGAAAATTAAAGGTGGGACCGAACGGGTAAAGAACTAATTTCCTCTAAGTTTGCGCAACAAAAACATAAGAAATGGCAGTGCCATTGCCAAAAACATTCACAGGATCAAATTATCCTGATTATTTATTGTGAATGTAATTCCAGCCCTGCTCTCCAGTGGAGTTCCACTGAGGTGATCAAGGCTCTTCACTGCAGTTCTGTCAGAGCCTTTGCTAGGAGGGGACATGGGACACGGTGATGGGCTTAGGTCAAGTGGATGCAGTTGTCCAATGTCATAAAAAGATGAGTCATAAAATGCCATAAAAAGTTGACCAATGCCATAAAAAGACAGCAGGATCGACACAGGGAACTCAGCAGAGGGTGAGCACGGCCTCCAGGATGCTGATGGTGACACTGAAAGAGCATCTTCAGGGTGAACTGCCCTCCTCTGAACATTATTCTCCAACCCTGACAAGAGTGACACATATCCCATCACAACACTAAGTGGAGCACAAGTAATCAGCTAATTATCTGTTTTGCATAATGAGCAAGGAACATGCTTCCACCCAAGGAAAGCTGCCAAAATGGAGAAATGACATTTTCCAGAGGCGTCAGAGGGGCTGTGCTTCCAGTCAGTGACAAGGCAGGCCAAACTTGAGAGAGATGTGTCAAAACACCAAGTCAGAGAAAGGATATCCAATCTTCCAGAGCTCCTTTTCCCTTCAGGAATGCCTCCAAAAGGACTTTTTTAACCACTTTCCTAGACAGGCCAAGGTCTGTCCCAGGCAGCCATTCTGCTGACACCCCTCCTTACTTCAAGAATCAAACATCAAATTTCACCATCACCATTCCCAAGACAATATCCAACAAAATAAAATCACAGAACGCCTTTGTAGCACACCAGACTTCTGGGGAAAAGGGCTTTTCCCTTGGAAGACCTCAAGTATTTCAGGCATTAGCACCATCATTAAAAAACCGCCAATAAACATAAGCTAGAATATCCCAAAGCTTTTCATTATAATTCTGAGTGTTATCAGGTTGTTAATTACTTCAGTAATCTCAGGGCAGACAAAAAAGTGGCCCAGAACCAGCATTGACTGAGATAACTCACACTCGGTAACAATAAAAACTAGTGAATACTGAGACATTTCTGAATGTCTGGGAACACTGTGACTTTGGAGCCACGACAATATCAACAAAGAGATAATCAAGAAAATAAATCTGGCTGCAATTTCTCCAGGTAACAATTACTCAGTCATTAATACCATACCTCTTTTACAAATTATATCTAGCTTGGTGGGTAGGAAATATGACCCTTACTGACAAGAACAGCTTTGCAGTTATGCTGCTGCACGTATTTTAGGTATTATACCTGTTAGCATTCAATTCCAAAATAGAAGCATCCTCTGTCCTCCTTGATGCCCTTTGAAAGTTGCTTTTTACTATCTATAACATTGTCTTTTTCTCTCTTAGAAGAAGAGGGTGTTGGAGAAAAGTAACGAGGAACTACAGTGAGTAAGGGGAACACACACCATTCTGCAAGCCTAAATTTCTAAACATAAAATTTGAGGTTTCTGTCAGGATTGAACACCTCTTTGGACATGTGATTTATGCCTGCACACTGAAAATTAGGTTATTTCATATCTTTGCATACTCATATTCTCCACTGCTATTTGAACAAGAAATACACACACATACACATATATATTTATATAAAATATGGTCTTTGACATTTTAATTAAAACCTATTAAAAACTCCTATAGTGAGCAATAAAGTCTAAATTGTCTCCCTAATTTTAACCTGCACTGCAACAGTGTCATGAATCCGTATAACCATGGAAAAAAACCTCTTACAGAGAAGAGCATGGGCAGAGCAAAAAATCCTGGGCCTGACACCTAATTAAGATATACTTTCCCCTGAAGAAGGAAGTTCTTCATCTGTTACTGTGTATTACAGTGGTTTAGGGCTATATTTAAAGGACCATTAAAAATGTACCTGAAGGCAAAGTCAATCTTTATATTTGACAGCTTTTTTGCAGTAAGTAGCAAAGTGAATATTTTATTGCTTTATGATCTAATGGCCATTCTGTTTAATCTTCATGGAGTAAAGACGAGCAGGAAAATATGCTTAGGGGATATACTAATACATCAATTATAGAGAGTGGGGAAAGTACTTAAAAAAGTACCAGTAATCTATTGTAAATGAACATCTCAATAAGCACTCCTAGCCACAGGGAGAGCTGAAAGAGATGCATTAAAAATCTACTCAGATTCTGCTCATTACAGATATGTTCTTCTCAGCTCTTAAGTAATGCAGCAATCACATAATTAACTTTTGAAAAGAGAAGCATTTAAAACAACTCGTGTCTATGGAACACTGCAGGCTTTCTCCTTATTTTGTTCAGTGAAAATGAACTTTTCCATCTACTTTCCCTGGCACTGTTGCAAAAGGGCTGAGACAGAGTGGCATTTCTCCTGAAGGTACTGCAAAAGTATAAACACGATTCCACAAAACAATCAGACATTAACTTTTGGTCAAAAGAACTGGTAAAGAAAGATAAATAAACTCTGATCCTGCTTAAGTGAAAACACACTATCCCATATCAAAGTGGGTACTTGTCTCCCCTGGAATTTCACCCTGAAATGATGACCTGGATTTTACATGGGGAGGTTTTAGCTTCTTCAGTACTTTTGGTTTAGACCTCTTTTCCTGCCAGGTGACATGAGATGACACAGCCCAAAAGATCTGTCCATCCCAAACCCCCACTTCAGCTCCAAGGGAAAAAAGTCTACAGAACTTTCCAAGTAAAATCACAGGGCCTGCTGTGAAAATGCGAAGAACTGCTTCAAGTGATTAAAGTGATGAGAAGCCTCTCAACTGACTCCAAAGAGCACTGATTCTACGTGCAGTAATCCAGGAAAAGATGCCCCTTCTCAGGAGCTCTCAGGACAGAGAACTCTGGATCCTTATCTTCACAGAATGCCTTCAATTAGAAGGCATATCAAAGATCATCTCATTCCCATGGGCAGGGACACTCTCTACTATCCCAGGCTGCTCAGAGCCCATCCAACCTGGCCTGGAACACTTCCAGGGATGGGGCAGCCACAGCTCCTCTGGGCAGCCTGTGCCAGGGCCTCACCACCCCCACAATAGAGAATTTTTTCTCTAATATCCAATCCAAAGCTACTCTCTTTCAGTCTGAAGCCATTTCCCACTTTCCTGTCATTAAATGTCCTTGTAAAGAATCTCTCCCCGTCTTTCTTCTACTCTGAATTTGTCTACAAAAGCCCCAAAGATCTGAATAAATCACCTGTGAGGCTCCTGACTGAATTAAGAAACAGGAATACCATTGACATGAATGTGATGTGCCCTAATTCTGCCCAACATTTTATGGAGAGAGAAAAAGAAACAGGAAATATTGAAAATGGCAGTTGACAGATAATTTACTGACAGGTTTTTTAATCTTGTGAATAAGTGTCTACCATGGGTATAATTCTTTGCCTATATAACTCAAATGAAACCTTTTTATTTGACTAATAACATAGCAAGCCTCACTTTTAGGGAGTGATTATTAAAGTGAATTATATAGGATGTAGAAAAAACTGCATTTTCATTTGCAGAATGAAAAAGCCTCCGTACTACAATTCTAAGAAGGTCTGTGTGTGGGATTCAAATTCCTATATGTAAAAAAAAAAATCAGTTTTCAATTTTCCATCAACACAAGCTGTTTCCTGAGTATTTCAGCACAAAGTCTTGTTGTGTAGCCTAAATAACCAAGAGGTTTTATTTCTTTGCAGCATTATGGATTTTTTCAAGCCAAGGAGAAATGAAGATATAGCAATAAGCCTCAATGGCAAATAATTTTCAAAAATTCCTGGATGCCTTTCTTAATCTAAAGACCAGGGAGATGTGTGCATCTTGGGGTGAGAAAGCAAACTATTCATGGCTGTATATTGATCAATGACAAGTGATTGGTAAAAGTGGAAAAGCTACTGATGTTCAAGCAGATTTAAGATAGTGGATCTGGTTATATTTTTATTATGTCTAGCTGCAGATTTTGATGTAGTTTATACGGATAAGAAAATTATTATGAACAGTTTCATCATGTCTAAACTTTAAACTATATTAAATGGCCGTGTATGTCTTTGTGTATTATACACATTTGTATACACACACACATTCTGCTTTGTGAATATTGCTTTAGCTGATGTTGACAAAGATCTATTTCTTCCTTTTGTTTTTATTTTAAAAACACGATCACATCATAAAGATGTGGCAGAACGCACTGCACACAGCTTTGGAGGAACAAAAAGCAAAAAAAAATATTCACATGTTCTGAAAATTCCTGTGAGAAATTAAAGCTGTGAGCGTGGTGTAACAGCAATGGTACAGCTGAGTATTTAAACTTAATTAATTGTTTTGGAAGAACACTAAAATGTTATGATTTTGACATCTTGAAGCATAAATGTAAGGAACAAGAAACAGTGCACTGCAAAGAGTCTGTGGATATGAGTCAAACTGGATTAGAAGTACAAGGGTTTGTCTTCCACCTTCTGCAAACCCATGACTGCCCATTTTCCCTGTCTTCATTTCTCTCACCCTCACAGAAAATTTGCAGTTCTGATTAATGTATAATGATAATGAAATTCTTCAAGAACTCTCCAAGCATTGGAATATATATCCAAACAAGAGCACTAAAATGACGTCTCATATAATTTAATTTAAACCATCCTAAAGCAAAAATGCATTCACACTTTCTGAACTCTTGCTTGCTTTAGAGGTGCATCTTTCAATAAACAACTCCCAAATCTGCAAATAATATCAATAATTGATCTGGTTTTTGAATAAAAATTGTGTATTCCAAATGTTCTTTCAGTCTATGATTTTAAAATGCTTAAAAATCTCTTTCTTCTCTCCATTTGTCAACAGAATTCAAAAATGGAATTTTAAAAAGATCTGTTCTCTATGTTGATACTTATTCTTTTAAAAAAAAGGATATTTTTAAGCGTTGAATGCACTAAAAGCATTGAAAGCATTCAAAAATTCAGTTATAAAAGAATGAGAGAATCATTGAATCCTCAACATCTAAATTAGCATTGCCAGCTTACAGGGGAATATGGCACAGACAACAATTTTAGGATTCTGTAAATAGATTAATTTATGTAGTCTCTTAGCTGATTTTTTTGTCCTTTCCTAAGACTGAGGAGTATTTTACAGAAGAAATCCTGTTAAGGGTTATAAACCGATTTGTCTAAAGTTGATGACTTCCTGTATTGGAAAGGTCCAAGGTGTTTTCAACAGCCCTGAGACAGCTCCAGATATGGGGGTGGCCTCTTCTCACTCAGAAAGAAAATAAACATTTGAGGTACTCAGTGTTCATCCAGGCAAAGCATCAACTTCCTTGTTGTGGTACAGCCTAATACCTCCCTTTAATTTCCACATTTTTATCTGAAAACAAATTTTCTATGGAGTATTTCTAGTTGTGAATATACCTACTTTGAGCCCAATGTTTTATATAATTTGCTAAAATATTGGCATCAAATAGCCATGAATATCAATGCAAGTAACAACTTGCACAGGACCCTCTGCACTCTTATCTCCTTCCCAGTAACTTCTGTGGGGCTTTTTTCCCACAAAATGCTCCTGGAACAGCAGAATACACCCCATGCTCTAAGAGAGGGCTTTTGTTTGAAGATATCACTGACTGAAGCAAGTATGTAATAAGCTGAGATGAGTTTAAAGGAGAGAGCTGACTGAGGGAGAATCCAGAAATGTCATTTTAATCTACAGAGGAATCTAGAGAGTTTGTAACCAGCAGTTAATGGCAGTATTAGACATTTTCATCCAAGCCCTGTGTTAACCCCTGAAGTTCTTTCAGGTTGCAGCAGATATTCCAGTCCCTAAATTCATGTTATTTTCCATCCATATTTGACTTGTGAACTTCAAAGAAACACACAATGTCCAAGCATGTCATTCTTTTCTGAGCTAAAGACTAGTCAACAACATTAACCTCCCCCTCTCTTCCCTAAAAATAAATATTCCTACTTCTGGTTTTGACTGTCAGAAACTACAATACATTAGAGTTCTTGAGAATTCAGGCTAGAAAAGGAATCTAGGAAAGCAAAGTTAAAACTTCATTTAAGTACTCATGAATATCCTCCCTATTCTGTGTCTTGAACCAGTTGATCCATTACATATTAATACAGATGTAACACAAAACATGAACGTTTCTATTCTCTGAACATTAAATGCAGTAAATAAATTTTAAATCAGTCTCTGTGATCTAGATATCTAACTGAGAAGAGCTGTCTTAGAAAAGGACACAGGCTAAGAAATGTTCATGTGTATGATGTTTATATATGGTATTTTTTTGAGTGTTCTGAAATTCAGGTGGAAATAAGCATTTGATACAGAGTGAGAGCTCTGAACTGATGTTCCTAAGCAAACAATCCCTCAAAAAAGTTAATCCTAGAATGACAAACTTTGCATTGTGGATTATTTCCTTAGTTTTTGTTTATGTTGAAAATTTGTCTGAATAATTAAGCATTTGCAAGTCAAATGAACTGTAGGACTCTTCAGCCTCAGCTGTTATTGCATGCTGCTCCTTTGAACAATATTTACGATGCAACAAGAGAGAAAACAAGGGAGATCCTGTGGTTCCTGACAAATGCTGCTAATGAGTGTTCAGACCCTTGTTTAGCCTTTGCAGCATCTCCTTAATAGGCAGCTGAATGCCACCAGCTACTCAGCCACTGCATTTTAATTACAGCTCGAGCCACTGCAGAGGAAAGTATTCAGAGAGAAATCGACTTGTCCCTAATTTAATTTTTAGTGCTACTCTGACCCTTTGAAAGCAGACTTTGCTGAAGTCCACAGGAGTTTGGGGCAGTGTCTCCCACGGGAGGAGGAGCCCAACCATCTGCTCTGCGTGCCTGACAAACAACCCAACATTTATTGGTGTTGCCTCTCCTGCAGTTTTGTGTTACTTAACATTCTGCTTGTGCTGCTGCCAGACGGCTCCTGAGTGCCTCAGAGTCACTCCAATGCAGCTGCTCTGGATCCCTGCAGGCTGAGAATTTCAGGCTTTCTGTGCTGACAGGCACTAACCCTCAAGCAAGCAATTTTCAAGGGTGAAAATCCTAGAATGTAAGGTTTTAGTATATAGTAATATATGTGTGGCAATATGGAGGATTCAAGGCGTTGTCTAAGACCTTCTTCTTCACCTTCTTCTTCTTGGTTTTGGGTGTTTTTTTCTAATTGGATGAAAAAGGTCCACGTTGCAGGCCTTGGGTGGTCAGTTACTGGGTTAAAAATAAAAATAATACAGGTGTCATCTTGTTATTGGATAGTTTATGCTTAAGAAGACCTTGGAAAGAGTTAGAGGCATCCATTTCCCACCTTGTTAGTTAGAGCTCACAACTCATGGGACTGTACTGTAGATAAGAATAAATAAACACTGAGTCCAAACAAAAAAACTGCATCTCCTGTGTCTGAATCCCTGCTCTAACAGGAAGAAAAGAAGATAAAAACCCCACAATGTCAGAGTTTAGGGCTGCCATTCCAAACCAGAATAGTTGCAGTTAACACAACCAATTTCTCTAACCAGAGTCTGGTTTTGGAGTGCTGTCAGGTGGTGTTTGTCCTTCAGCATCAGCAGCACATGACAGAATCATCTGAAATTCTCATCTTTTAGAAATACTACAGGGATTGACTGAAGCAAAATGATTTGAAAGTCATTTCATCCCATCTTTCCACTGGATGAGTCTGCTACAGGTTGGTAATAATTTTGTGGCAGCAGAACAGCATGATAACATCTAACTGCAGGAAATGAAAAGGCGAAACATTTTAAAAGACTAAAATTAGCAAATAATGTCGAGCAATCCAAACGTATTGTCCCAAACAGGTGACACTTCCTTGCGACTTCCATGTCTGTGTGCTGGAGAACTAAAATTATCACATGCCACCCAAAGGAATGGATCTACCAAAAGTATTTTCTCCTCTAGCATTGCTTTGCTGCAATCCAGACAGATATCAAAGAGCCAGAGAAAATCTTCATAAGCTTTGATGGGACTCTTAGCTGTTACAGAGATTGAAAAAAGGGGTAGGAATTTTGACTGGCCCCATTTCTACACAATTCAGTATCAATTGACTGAAAAGACGGGTCTTGGAGTGAAGCCTACTTTTTTATTCTTGGAGGGTTTGTCTTCTGCAAAAAAAAAAAGTTGGAAGATCTTTTATTCAAAGAGAACCTGATTACTGGATTTTACTGAAAAGGTGTGTTTCTCCCTGTTTTATCAGAAATGGAGGGTTTGTGGTGATTAGAAGAAAATAAGCAGCAAGGCAAATTGAGGTAAATGAAGGAGAAATTAAATGTTGAGCTAACTTAACACCATAACTCATTGTTTGGTTATGCAAATCATCTCATATCAATTACTGGGTAATTATTCAGAGGGCAAAATCTCAAAGACTCTCATAAAAGTTAGAGGTGTGAAACCTCTGGAATCCATTAAGCTAGATGAGAGCTCACAAGGTGGAATTTTAAAAATCAAGGTGCCTTATTGTTAAGTCAAATAGCAATGGCTGTTTAAAGCACAGATAATTAAAGTAAAAAAAATATTTAGTTTTCCAAATATTATCTCTCCCTGTTTATTATCAGAAACAAAGCCTTCAGCTGACAAGGGATGAGGGAAGGCAGAAAGAAATGAAGAAAAAAAGGCATTATTAACTAAGCCACTATTTTACTAAAGTTTTGACCAAAGGCTAAATAAGAGTCCAAAATTATATTTTGGCTGGTGTTCCAAACCAGGGAGATGACCACAACAATACAAAAGACATTTTGTACAAAATGTGTTCAACATCTGCCAGCTCTCACAACCCTATAGACAGAAGAAACACACATGGAGCAACCGTGGCACAAGGATTGCACCCTCATCACTGAGAGTTTATCCATAGCACAATGATATTTTCAGAGGGCTCAAAGACAAATTTTTCTGTGCAGTTTTTATTGGCTGAAATAGTAAAAGCGTGTTGAATCTTTCATGTTTTGTCCCAGATACTAATACACCACTTAAAAATGGTTTGTCAGAACTTAATTTTGTGAAAGAGTCATTATCTTCAATGGCTTTTAGACCAGCAAAAGGTGTTTTGTGGCACAGAATACAGCCTCAGATCATTTTTTTGTTAGAGAAGCACATCTTTATTTTCACGAGATACTAAAAAGAATGGACTTAGGATGAGCATTTTTTTTTTTTTTTTAAGAAAACAACACCAACTGAGTCATTCTAATTAGTTTCCAACAGAAGATTATTAAAAGATGGAAGCCCCCCTAGAAGAGGTGTTCTGAGCCCTGTTGTATGAGTTATTTATTGGCACATAAAGCTTCTCTTTATGACATAAGTAGACAACTATTTCTTTCTGGCAGAAATACTTTATGAAATTTAGCACAGTATACAAAGGTTTCAAAATTTCTAATTACCAAAATGCCAGGGATTTTGAATCATTATGTAAGGTATATCTTCCAAAAGGAAAGCATGATAAATCTACCATCTAGCCTTTTCAAGAGGCCTTAAAAAGAACCATAATTCACAGCAGAGGTGTATGCATGGAGTGCAGAGGAGTCTAACTGAGCAAACAGAAGCCTAGAAGCCAATTTATGACTGAGCAGCTTGATCTGTCCAGAATTAGAATAAATACCCCATTAAAACCCTGCTGTCAGGCTGTAACTAAAAAGGAAAGCATGCTGGGACAGAGTTCTGCCACTTCACTGCTGCACCAAGCCCAAAACCACTGAGCATTTCTGTGGGCTTTTCACAGAAACCTAAAGGGCTTTAGCACCGTTTGGAAGGGCAGCAGCCACGCTTTTCATATCAGGCTTTGTGGCCATTGCAACTTTCCTGTCTTTTCTACAGGGAGAGGCAGGTGCCTCTGGAATCTGGCTGGGAACAAAAATGCCCACTGCTCTACGGGGATGTCGATGTCATCCACTGAAGGTTTGGTCAGGCAAAGGTGAAACATCCTCCTGGTTCCCCTGAGTGACAACAGCAGCAGGAATATCAATAGCAATTCATGGCAAAATAATCTAAATCCCTTCACGTGTTCCAATCTCCTCCTCCAACAAAGGCCAAGCTGCCATGTTGTCACTAATTTAGTTCTTTTAAACAAACACAGGCTGAACCATTTCAACGAAAATCAGTTTTCCCGGTGCAATTCCCAGCCTAATTCCCAGGTATTGTCAGAGGTTTCCTGGTCTCTGAGGTGAAGCGCTCAGGGGGAATTTTCAGCTGTTGTGTCAAGCACAAGTCAGCAGAGTTGAACCTCCCAGGCTGGCTGATTTTAACCTCCCTAAGCACACAATAACAGCTGATTCAAAAAGCAAACTTTTGAGCTTCTCTCAGTAAACACAATAACTTGCCAGTGCTATAATAAAAAAGTGATCAATATCCTGCAGATTCCTCTTTGTAATTCAGGTGATTTATCAGCTTCAGCCAGGAAAATCTGATGACCCCATTCTTCTGTGGAAGAATACAGCACTGCCTTACAAAACAGGTCATAAAATGATAACTATTCAACTGAAATACTGAAATTACTTTTTTTAAAAAATCAATCAATCAAAATGAATCTAACGATGAATTTACTTTAATTTTTACTCTCCTTTCTTTTTCTCTTATTAAAAAAAAAATCCAAATCAGAACTATTTTGTAAGGATAAATATTTGCACGGAGTCATAACAACTGCATTTTTTTTCTATAGAATTTTTTTGCTGTTTCAGGTTTCACCTTCAATTCACACAGACAATTTAAACTCTTCTGCGTCTAAAACTTTAAAAGCATCTTCCTGGAAAACAGAACTTGCTGTTCTGAAAGGTCTAGAGGTACTCAGCTTTCATCTGAGGACGCTGAAGACAATCTAAAAAGTCATCCTACTGACTGACATTTCAGAGGGCATTAAACCAGACCTGTAAGAATGTCACCTGTGGGTCCATAGGGACCATGCAGAGAGTTCACACTGCATTTTCTGGAGAAAGATGCAAACTACAGAATATTACTTATCTTGGGTTAAAAAAGAACTGGTGGCAAAATGACTGAATATTTATTCAGAAATAATTAGGCAAAACCAAATTATTTCTTTTAAGGTGAGAGATATTTAAAACAATGTTTCTATTTTAGTCTTTTTTCATCAGCCTAGGATATGAGATTTAGAATTGCATTTTACTCCTTCTGATTCATGTTTTAATCATCTTGTTTGTTCATTTGTTTAAACAGAGCAATCCTAACTTGAATGCAGAATTTCCCTTTCAAATTCTGCATTCGTTTCCTACGAGTTTATCAAATAATGGGTTCGGGAGAAATCAGAATTTCCCCAAACAAAGTGAAAGTGTGAATATATCTCAGAGGTATGTGAGGTCAGTGCACATTTTTCCCCCCTCACATAATTCCTCTTCCAGCCTTTGTTTGTTCATTTATAACCCCCGAAGCCTAACGCATGAATTATCCCATTGTACACATCAACCACTTGACAGATTGTTTTAGTAAAACTCTTATGTGCCCTGGCTTCCCTTCCAGGCTGCCAGGAACAGTTTAACAAAAAGGCTGATTAGTTCCTTTAAGTTCTCCCAGATAAACAAACTACAGAGCAAGTTTACAGTGCCCAGGATCATCCATGCAAAAACCCCCCACGGGCTCTTTGCAGTGAAGACACAAACCAGAGCAGCCCAAGGTGCCAGGTCAGGGAGAAAAGCTGCTGCTGATGCAGCATTCTGCCATGCAGGGAGCAAAATGTTCACGCTCCAGGATCTTTTCTTTAACGGCACAATAATTATTAAGACGCTTCTTAACAAAGCTCCTTGAAAGAAAGACCTTTTGTTGTCGTTTGTTTTGTCCACCGTAAATATTTTGGTAATAAAACTCAAAAACAATTAGATTTTTTTTTCCTTTAATAAAACCTTGGATAATGTCAGTGACAGATGCTGGTTGAATAAATATGTGTCTGTGTGCTCACCTAAGTATCTGCCTACAACACTCAGCAGGAACACAGCAGATTCCCAAATCCAAGTGTTGCCCTGGAAGAAGAGCATTAACTGCAGTGAGTAAGCTCTGAGTCCAGGCACCAGAATTAAACAAAAAAATTGCCTCTCCTGTGTTTCCAGAGACATCAAAGCTGCTTGGAGAGTGATTTTAATGAATTGCATCCTCCCATCAACCCACAGCACAAGGCTGGTAGGACAGCAGAGAGGAGGGGAAAGAAAGGTAAAATGAGAAATGGAAAAGGAGCAAATAGATCCTGAGGTAGATTGTAACATGTGGGGAAGGAAATAGCATTATCAGATTTCTAGGCAGGTAGGGATATTGCAAGGGACAAAGTGCAATTAAAAAAAAAATACCAGCCTAACTTAAATGTCAGCAAATTAGCTCCTGGCATTACTCTGCTGTCTTGGTTGCAGAATTTTATCTCAGAATCTCTCAAAAATATTACTGCAGCTTAAGTACATGTTTTTTTTAAAAAAAAAAGTCAAATAAACTCAAAAGTGTATTATGGCATTTGATGACATGCTGCAGTGTTCTAGGTGAGATCCAGTTAGAACAGCAGCTGGTTACTTGGATAAACTGAGCCAGGAGAACCAGGGGAATTCCTGCAGGGTTGACCCAATCAGACATCCTGATGCTGGAATCCACTGTGATGTTCACTAATTTCATGTTCAATCTCACAGCCCCTGAAATTGCAGCCATTTATCTATTTGATGTACTCTAAAAGTCACAATTTCCTCTGATCTGAATCCAGTGTACAAATACTTCCCCTTTTTGCAAATATATGGCACATAGTGACAAGGAAGCCAGATTTGAAAGGAAAGCCATGATTTTTATTTTTTTCCATAATCCCCTCAAATTCTGTGCCCTTCTCCCAGTACTCAGTGTGATCTTTCACAAGTGCACCCCTGCTTGCTCCTCACCCAACACCTTCCTGTTGCTCCTGCTGCTTGAGGAGAAGACCTGATCTTTGTCCTGTCCCATTTCTAATGTGCCAAACCCCTATTTATAAAGTATTCACCAAGACTGTAACAGAAACTAGCTTCTTCAATAAAAAATTGCTGATTTTCTTCGTTCCATGTGGGCCCAGTACCAGAAAATATTGATTTCCCAAGTAAGCAGCAAAAAATAATAAGTTACATGTGGTATATACAATACTCTGCTACAACTTTAATCCATCTGGGTTTACATTATATTGCTGAGATAAAATCCAACCACTTTTCTGCATAGGACCAAAGCTTACTTTCTATCTCCAGGTATACCAAGGTTTATTATGGTTTAAAGAGACATTGTATCCACGATCACATTTCACCCCGCACTGAAATTGCTTTTTCCCCTTCATATTCCTTTTCTATCCCTTTTATATATTAAGTTATAAGCTGATTTTATTTTATTTTTTCTTGGCTTTGGGAGTTTCTTGTCAAATACACCAGCTGTTCTTGTACCATGCTTATATACACATAAGCATCACAAAAAAGCAAATTAAATTTAGCATACAAAGCCTTTTGCTACACGAGTTCTCTCAAAACAGTTTTTGAGGTTGTTTTATACTGTTTATACAAATATAATGGATTTTTTTTTTTATCTCTCAGTGTAACCCTGTATACAACCTACCTTGGAGGTCTGGAAATACTGCCTCTTTATCATGCAGCAAAAAGTGACAATGATTAATCAACAATATCATCTTGAACTCTGTTTTTATTTTTGCTGACTTCATCTTCAGAAGTGTCAAACACGGGAAAGATCCACACAAAAAAAAAAAAAAAAGTAGAAAAAGTGAAGAAAAGTACAGAGGGTTTTGTGCATGTGTTTAACATTAAGGAGTAGATTATTTTCATTGTAGAAGGGATTATTAAGGAAAGAATGCTTGTGCTACATAAATAATGATGAACAGGGAAACACAGCACTTTAGATATTTGCATAACACAAAATGAGGTCATTCATCAAGAAGCAAAATGCAGCACTCTGCAAAGTGAATCTAAATGACAAATAATCATTCCCTATTGTAAGGCAGGGGTATTGCTTGCTGTCTTCAAAGTTTCCTTGTAAAAAAGTGTCTTTACAATTAAGCCAGAAAAGGTGAGTTTCACTTTGCTACCTCTGATTTATGCTTTATGTGGTACACGTGTTTTCAAAGTCCAGAATGCTGCAACTTCTCCTCTCCTAGACAAAAACTCTTGCCAGGGTAAGAATGAATCGAGAAAGACACAGAGAACTCCTCCTCCACTGAACTGAGAATTAATTATTCAGCAAAATCACATTCACAGACATTATCAATGACAAATTGTTTGCAGGTCGAGGGAGGGTCCTTTCCTTAAAGCCATGCACCAAAATGCACCTACCTGCTGTCGAATTTCCTCTTCCATCTTCACTGGGGACCCCAGCTCTGCAACTTGCTTGACCCCTTCGCTGGCATATCCTCCATACTCCCACAGGATGTAGTTCTTGGAGTGAGAGCTCCCAATGATGGCAGACCAGTGGTTGGTGCGTCCTTTCCAGGGGGAGAAGACCAAAACAAATCACACAGCCATCCAGACAGACTCAAAGGGCAATTCCTGACTTTTAATGAAGTTTTGAAATCTCTCCTGAGGGTTTTGCATGCTGTCACATCTCTCCACACCAAAACACATCTTTAGAGTGGGAAGAACAAGCCAGTGATTGAAATCGAGCATAAAGCAGCCCCTAAAAACAAATAAACTTAGAATAGTTTTTGCTCACCAAAGGTCTCACTTCAAGAAGTTTAAGTAACCTTTAATTTTAAGTTTCTATGTTAAATATTTTTGAGAAGGGAACCTGCAAGGGGTGACTGGTCACCCTCAGTTTTAAAAGAAATGTTTTTTCCTTACTGAAGGCAGTGAAGAAGTAAATTTTTCTGTGTTCTGTGTTCTGTGTTCTATATTCACTGAGTTTTCTTGCCCAGATTTCTCATAATGTAAGAGCTGTAGAGCTAGGCAAAAGGATTCCCATTCTTGCGTCTTGTCTTGTTGAACAAATGAAAAAAAAAAAAAGAGGAAAAATAAAGTTTAAGGAAAAAGATGTTAGGGAAGTATGATGGAATTGAAAAGGGAATTGAGCAGAAATAAGGAGTCACAGAAGTCCCACAGTCCTGGAAACAAAAATGAATTCACTTAAGTGTCGTGTAACCTTCTGCAGATATATGGGCTTAAAGGAAAAGGGTGAGAAAATGGACTGCTCACACAAGCAGACAGTCTGGTAACAAGGCAGAGACCAGAGGAGATGAGGGAGTCAGAATGATGGAGTGAGACAATATTTAACTTTTTTTTTTTTTTGCAATTGGAAAGGTAGAGAGGAGCAGTAAAAAACAGCTGCAAACTGAATAAATGAATGAAAAATGAATAATGAAGTAAATAAAAGGAATGCAAATTTAAGATGTGAGAGGTGGAACAATGAAATTGAAAAGGACAGTGCAGAGAATTGTATAAAGTCAGATGCAGGAACCTGATCATGGAGAGTAGAAAATAGATTAGAAATAAAAAATGAACACCAACAGCAGGGGAAAAAAGCTGGAAAAAGGTAGGAAGCAGAATAGATAGATGAGGGAGATGGCCTAGAAGAGCAGCAAACAGAGCCCTCATAGCTTCCCTAGTCCTAAACTTGGACTAAAATACACCTCCAGAGCTCTGAATTGCAGCAGTCCCGATGTTTTCAGAATCAACTAGAGTGAGTCAGTAATTGAGACCTATGTGTGGAAAAAAACAAAATTAAACCTTCCCTCCTCCATAGCTGAAGAAACTGCAGTGTTGGGAGCTGGCTTCTTGGCCTGAGATCTATCAATTAGTACAAATAAGATCTGCCACTGAAATCCACAGTGGCACCTTGTCAAAGCCCAGAGAGATGCTGGCACTCAGCCCCTGGGAAGGGAACTCCGGCTTTGCCCACCCTCTGCTCCTGGCACAGGGGTCTGTCTGTCCCAAAGGCAGGGACAGCAGCTCACCCTGAGGCACAGCAAGGGACACCAAAGCTGTTTGAGAGGGAACAGCCCCTCCAGAGCAGAAATGTGTCACCACAGAGAGGAGGAACCTGAGTGCCTGCAATCCTTTGGTTGAAAGGATAAGGGATGTGCTCCAAAGCTTCTCTCCCTCCCTGCCCTGCCCAGGACAGCAACACCCGGTGCCTTTGCAGTCAGAGCACAGCCTGTGCCACCAAACAGCCCTCCCTAAGGGTACTGGCCCTGCAGAGAAAGCTCCTGGCACACCCACCTCCCCAAATGAGCTGTTCAAAGTCCCATCACACCCATCCTCAACATTTCACCATGCTCTGCTACATCTGCAAATGTTCCACTCCTCTCCTCGCACCGTCCATTTCTTGGGAGAGCAAAGAGACAACTTGATATTTCCTAAGCTTTTTCCCTAACCACCAAAGAAACTTCTCTGCATGACACAATCTGAGCAGCACGAGGCCAGAGCTGTTTTGCATCCAGTGTCACTCTCCAGGTCTCAAGGCAGCAAGCAGAACACTGACAGCTTTCCAATGCTGTTATTGCGCTTCATTCCTGTAGCTTTGAGTAGTTTCTCAATTCCTCAATACACTTGTATGTGCGTTTTTGCAGAACACTCAAGGTCCCGCCACAACATGAGAATTTATCCTTTGACACATTTTATAGATGTGCTCATATCATGTCATGGTGAAGAGCATATGGATTTCTGTTGTCAAAAATGGGTGATACCCAGAGAAAATAAATGCTTTGCACAAAGTGCATGCTCTTCAGGGTTTTTTAAAAGCAAATCAGAAGATAAAGAAGAAATGCAAAATAAAAAGGTTATGATCTGCTTTCTACTTCTACCTTATTGATGGTACAAGAATAGAGCAGAAAATTTTATGTGGTGGCTTGGCAAATAGTTAGTGACTTACCACAGACCATCAATGAATAACATTTTATTTTAATGTAATTACTGCACAAGCTCAACATTTTTAAGAATAATGCCAAGGACTGGGTTTAATTTTTAGCATCACCTTATCTGGATGAGGTCTTTCCCTCAATTTTCAGAAATTTTAACTCAAAATCGTACTAGCTGTTATTGCTGGGATTAATTATGTAAGTATCAAATGGGTATTTTTTCACTTTTCCAGTTTAAGTAAAATACTGTTTTAGTTCCCCATTTTGTAAGTGAGGAGAGATAGCAGCCAAACTCTTGCAACTTGCTTATTTTCTACCGTGCAGCCATACCCTCCATGAGTTCACTGACTTGGATGTCAAAGAAAAGGCCATTTATCCCCAATATTACATCACCAAGCCACAGTAACTTCACAGCTTCCAGTCCTTTTCTCATGGCCTTTTTCTAACCACCAGCTGAATCCATGCAAATAGTGCACACAAAGTTCACTCTCAGCAGATATTTAAATTATCCAACAGCCTCAAGGAGCATTCCTGCAATTATTGGCTTTGCTTATTGTATCTCCCCCGGACGATACTGACCAATAGTATCTGAACAAAGCTGGGCTTCAAACTCAACACAAGCAACATTGCTCAGGCTGTTAAAACTGTGAGCTGATACAAACCATATTGGAGTTATAGGAGGATATTCTGACACTGTGACAATAATATTTTCTTTTTAATCAACACAGAAAGCCTCTATAATAAACATCAGCCACAGAAAACATAACAAGGTTTAAAGACCTGTAAATGTGACTCATATTATTAAATACTTTCCTGGCCTTTTTCCCCCTCAGACTGCGGAGTCAGTAATGAAAGACCAAATGCATAATGCTCAATTTTGTAACTCCAGCTTTTTACAGATTCTTGGGTAACTGCAGAAAGCAAACTTGCAACAAAAATACTGATGCTGTAGTTCAGACACTTAAAAACCCAGCCAGGCTAAGTTCAGAAGGTGTTTTTTATCTGGGTATTCAACCGACAAAGGCAAAGAAGACAGAGTATTCTTATATCTATATATACAATTAATATCCTTGGGCAGCACAATTCATAACTCACCAAATTTAACTGAAATAATTCAAAATATTTTGAATTAAAACAATCTAGGTCGATTGGCACAGCTGAAAAATCAAAATATTGGTGTGCTGCCTGTCCTCTGTGTCCTTTTTTCTTGAAATCTCTACATTATAAGCCATTCTAAACTTTCAATCAGAAAAAAAAAAAGAAAGAAACCTTTCTCCCCACAAAAATATCTCGCAAATGCAATCTCAAACACACCATAGCTCAAAATGCCAGGCAAATCAATAGAATGTAGTGGTAATGTATAGTGCGGAGAGATCCACTGATTTTCAATGCTGAGTGCCAGCAGGATTCTGTATATGCCATAATTTACACTGCTGAGCTGTAAATAATGCTGTGTCACACAACCCCCGTCAGGGCCCCTGTGTGGTACAAGGAAAAGAGTGATACTCACGTGGAAAATCCTTGGGATGCGTTTTTTCCGACCAGTTTCCATAAAAAGTCAGCCTGTATTTGGCAGTACCACAGGCACAGCAGTCTAAAATTGGTTTGTCAGTCACACCTTCCGAGGCTGAGTCTGAAAAAGCATCAAAAGTACCCTTTGAATAAAATAGCTCGGGAAATAAATCTGAGTTAAATATGCTTTTGTGTTTTTTTGGTTTTTTTTTTTTTTTTTTTTAATTTAGATTTAAGTTTACCTTTAGCCTAAACAACAACCCTGACATATCTGTACTGTATTTATAAGTGGATGGAATGATTTAAATCCACAGTTTTCAAACAGAAGGCATTAATGTATCAGTTCTCTTCAGGTTCAAAAGGGGTTTGTTTCTGGTTGTTATCTGATAAGGACCAACCTCAGCTGATCTCAAAACACAATAGGCTCGAAATTTCTGAACAAAGTAAATGAATTCTCCAGTGGGATGCAATAACCAACTGCAACATTCAGGTTTGAGAAAGGATCAAATAGCCCAGGATTCAATAACAAAGTGCCCTGGAAACCAACATCACAAAAAGAGCAGGAAAAAAGTTGCAAGTGTCACATTTAGGGGAGGCAAGGAAGATTGTATGAGATGGAGAATATGTGACAAGGAAGAACATAACTGAATGGAAAATCCCAAATCTGAACCTGGAGGAAATTGTCCAAGACCTCAAAATTTAAGTTTGAGACAATGTGTTAAGAGAAAAATGCAAAATACAACGAGGAGGTCAGAAAGATATTTTACTTTACCTTACCTTGTTCACAAATTTTTTTGGTGAGGGAGCCTTCATCTTGAAAATAAATTATCCGCTTCTGCACAATACTGGCTCTGTAAAGGGGAGAAAAAAAATTGAAATACATTGATTTCTCAAAGCAAAAAGAAAATGAGTGATAAATGACTGCTAAAACAGGGTTATACTTTCCTGTACTGAAAATAAAATACAGGACTACAGATAAGATATTTTTTATTTTAACTCGCATTTTAATTTTATCACATTTTACAGAAGGCTGAAATATATTTACCTCTAGAGAAGTGGTCATAGGCATATGGTGAGGACCTGTGCTCTTGAAATGCATGACAGTCAACTGAGCATTCAATATTTCAATCAAATCTTATATTAAAATACTGAAATTTTATTCCATTTCAGTCAAAAAAATAGCACAGATATAGTGAGCAGCTGTTCATAGGAAATTACAGGGCATTCTAAAGAGATAAGTACTTCTGATATATGACAGCAACTCAGTGCAAATATCACACAAAACAGAAGTTAGAAAAAAGGCTGGCATAAGGTAAAGTCATTGAAAGCACTTCACAGGTTCCAAAAGACAAGCTGCTTTGAAATTAATTAAATCTAGAATATTTTACTGAGGCTTATAGTTCAAATAAAATGTAAATTTCTAAGCCTTGCTGCCTCAGTTCCTCAGCTGAGGGGGCTGGATAGATGTAGTGCCAAATAAACTTTAACTACCTTCCTTGACCATCTTTAACTATTAAAAATTTAATTCACATGTCAACTTTATCTTATTTCCATAAGAAAGCAGATTTGGTTAAATTCAGTGACAATCTATGGACAAAGAGCCTCCTGAGGACAGCAGGCTTTGGGAGCTGGCACTGTTCCTTGTTTACCAGTACAAGCACACATCCTTCTAGAAACATTTTGTACCATCACTTGTATTTAACACTCCAAACAGCAAGGGCCAATTCCTTGTCTTACTTCAGTATTAGTCAAATAATTATCTTAATCTGTCCAGAACTACTCCTCACTCATGACAGCTCAGGTGAGAAGGAAAGTAAGGCTGCATATGCTTAGATGTGTTGTTGCAGTCATGTAACCTTCCTTTGACAATGTCCCAGCCATAAAATTATCAAAAACAAGATGCAATTTTGCTGTGCTTTCTTTGCCAAGATGCAAGGCCAGAGTAGGAGAGAAAGGAATTCCTCTTTTCACCTTGCAAAGCACCCTGCAGAATAATTGGGTTTTGCAAACCTCTTCAAGCTACATCAGCCTGAAAAGGGGGCTAAAAACTCTTAGTCCTTTCTGAGAAATCTTTTTCAGGGTTTCTTATGAGAAATAAAGGGGGAAAAATGGAACGTAACTACCAGAACAGGAAGAATAAAGAATAATAATAAATAATAATAAAGAATACCCAGGAAATATAAGAGCCCAAAGGCCAACCTGTGACAGTGGCATGCTCCTTAATATTTCCAGCCTTCAAAGCGACATCCAAAGCCAAATTTAAAGACTTTTTGGATGCTACCCTGCAAGTAGACAGAAAGTGGGGGCACAAGAAATGCCACGCAGATACAAGGAAAACCTCTTTCACCATGAGGATAATCAAAGAGATTTATCCCTGGAATGGGCTGCTTAGACAGTTTGTGCAACATCCATCCCTGGAAATATTCAAAACTTGATCAGACCCATGTCTTGACAAGCTAGTGAGGGAACAACCAAGCTGATGTTCAACACCTACTTTAAGCAGGAGAATGGACTAAATGACTTCCAGAAGTCCCTTCCAATCTAAATTATTCTATTATCTTAATCCAAACAAATACAAAATCAGTTGTTTGATAAAGATCTCAGTTCTGCAGATAACAAAGGTATTACGGGTATCTGAGAAGCAGTTACTAGTTATTAAAAAAAATTTTAAAAAGGAAAAATAAAGATTGTTTGAAGCCTGAAGTGTACTTGTATTATTCTTCTTGCTGCAGTTAGCTTGTCACTGTAAAATGTCAAGGGAACAGTTCCTTTTCTAATAACAAAAGCTTCACAGCTTTCTGAGTCATTGTCTCTTCAGCTGTGTTTGAAACTATATGGTGAGCCAATAATTTAAATGGGAGGTTTTGTACTGGTTCCAAATGCACCAGGGAGGGCACATTTACATGGCTGCATAAATATCAAAAGCAGGCACAGAACCCTGCAAATACTCAATAATAAACCATTTTAAAACATTAACTGTTTCAATAATCAGCTTCTGGACTGAACATAGACCAAAACATCTGCTCAGTGTATTTGCTAGCTTTTATATCTACTTTTGTTCCCCTGGGGTTTTTTTGGACATAATTTTTATTCTTCTATAAAAGTTCTGATCTTTGGACTAGAGATTCTTTCCTTTGGCTTCAAGGCTTACAAAAATGGAATGGTGAACTTCTAGAGAGAGGTAAGAAAGCTTTTAAGAATTCAGATAAGGTACACATCTGTTTAATTTACATAAATCCTTCCCACCACTTCAAATGTCCAGTGTTGTCTGAACTCCATGGGAAAGGAGCAATCCAACTGCTTTCCCTCCCATTTTAATATATATAAGTGGATCTTCAATTTCTTGATTTTCTTGTTGACTTTTTTCTCTCTGACTATCAGAAAATGATAGATAAAGGAAGAAGGAAATAAATTTGACTCACAAAACCTGCTTGTTTCCCATTTTTCTGCAAGGCAAGGCTTCTGGATTTGTGCTAAAGCTTTTCCATCACCAAACTAAGGACGAAAACTGTAAGGTAAAGGCATTTCTACATCTGAAAGCATCTGCTTTAAGAAAAAAAAAATTGTCCAAAAAGTGCCATAATTTCTGGGGTTTAGTTCTCACGTGAAAAGGAAAGAATATCTGGTTATTCTGTAATATTTGCTTTGGCAATGCCCCTTTGGAATGTCCCTGTCCTGGCTTGCTTTGGTCAGAGCATATCTGAGGGCAGTGGGAAAAAACTGCCTTGAAAGATTTCCATGGAATAAGAAAGTTCCTCTGCAGCCCAGTTCCACAACAATTGTACCAGCCTCCTGTGAAAAGCTCTGCCAAAGCCACAGAAATGGCATTTGGGATATTAAGAAACAGGAAATGTCATAAACCATAAAAATTCAGGCCAGCCTTGGGAATGCCCCAGTTCATACCAGAAACAGGAGTGCGTTTAGGTTTTTTTCTTTTTCTCTTTTTTTCTTTTTCTTTGTTTTTTTCCTCCATAGAAACAGCTTAGATTGTTTTCCTCATCCTTTTGTCAAATCCTAGCAAGAAAAGAAATACTCCTATTTTAAATTACCTCCGTGGGTGTAGTGATGTGACAAAAGAAGTAAGGAAGAGGATTTGCAAGAATTGTTCCTATGACATTTTTTAAGCTTACATCAAAACCATTAAATGCAATATTAGAGTTACATTCGAATAAAACACGTTTTGTCAGAGCTGGTGAGGATACTCCAAGTTTTACTTGGATGTTGAGAAGTAATAATAATCTACAGAGTTGCAAATAAGGCACTTTCCCTGCTGTATATTACCTGTTAGTTAAACTTGTCTTGCCCTTCTAGCTATCAAAACTATTTTCTTTAATTATTCCACGCCTCACTGATTTAATTGCAGTATGATAAGTTGTTTCCCCACCCAGAAAGCTACGGAGAACAATTAACAGCATGTTAAGTTTGTTTTCTTTTTTGGGTTTGTTGTTTTTTATGGACAGAAAGAATTTCTAAATATACCGTTTACTTTAACACTAGAAAGAGATGTGAAAACCACGAATTTACATCTACTGCAATTTTGTTGATGCTACTGGGTTTTGTCATTCTAATGCATTATTTAGGATGTGCTCATTTTATTTCCTTCTATGTTGTCTTTAAAAATAATCCAACCCTGTGTTTCTGACAAGCACTTACAAGGTCAGGGAAAGCACAAACTCCCAGAAGTTTGCAAACAATATTTACTTATTTTTCTAATATTTAGGAGACTTTTATTAAAAAGAAATTAAAATTCCTCTGGAAGCCTATACAACCCTTTAGCCAGTAGGTGTCCAGCATTTTTTACACTGATGGTGTATTTGACAACCACAATCTTCAAAATAATTTTTAATTAGGAAAGTGTGCTGTCTCAGCCGTGACAGGCTCCATCTACACCAGAATCTGTCAGCTGCCATCACTGACAAGGGCCAACACTCTAAAAATTTGCAGCAAACTGGTTTTTTTAATGCATAACTTAGAAGCTAAAACAAAAGATGCATTTTTTGTTGTCATTTTGTGGGGTTTGTTCATTAGTTTATTTTTAAGTGTGTGTTCAACACAGTTTAAACAATCCAACCAGACTTGATATTCGATGTTGGATAAAACACAGTAATATTATGATGAAGTTTACCAGTGTTGCCATAATTCCACATTTACATCCCTGCACAGGATGAGGATCTTTTCCTCAATAGATTAGCCTCCTGAAAAAACAATAAAATATGTTCACTTCTAAAAACCTCGGTACATAAATACACACCAGATTATCCTCGTTCAGTTTTATTTTTTTCAACATTTCACACGTACTCTCAGAAAATACAATTCAGAGAAATGCCACAGCAAGAGCAAAGTGGTCTAAAGCTCTTCTTACAAATTTCCTCTTGCCTCCAAGTCCTTTTGGTGTCCTTCATGTCACACTTGGGACTGCCACCCCACATCTACACAGGAGCTCGCTGACTTCAGGACTAATTTGGCCATTATTTAAATATATGAATATAATACAACAAAAAGCTCTGGAGGAAACCACAGCTATGCAAGCTACTATCTTCTATTTTTCCTCAAAAAATCTCTCTGTTCTTTGCTTGAATGGCCACAGGATATAAATATTAAACTAAAATCTTCAGGATAAAAAGCCGTCCTGACATGATAATTTCTGACAGGAACACTACACCTCTTACTTGCAAGAAAAGCCCCAAAAGAAACTAAAACAAATTAAAAAAAGCAACATCACTTAAAGCCCATTGCTGTTTATGGGTTATATATCTTCGCTTTTATAGCCACCACTTTTTGCAGCAATTTCTTTGAATTTCAGAGCTAAGCATTATAAATGATACTGCAAAGGAAAGTCTGAACACATTGGACAGGACTCAGTGTTTGGAGTATGGATTTATCTTGTTATCCTAACTAGTGCTTTTATAGACTAGATGGAAACAATCTACCAAAGGTGGGACTACAGAGTTTTTTTCAAGCCAGTGAGCCCAAAGTCCTTTTATGTGATAACTGAGCTGATTTGTGGTAAGAACTAACAGAAAGCACTTGTGTGCTAACTAACAAATCCTAAAGACAAAATGAAAACCAAAGCAAAAGAAAAAACCCTTATCAAGCTGAAATTTATTTGTTTCAGGTCTCTACAACCTGTACAACACCCAGCCACTTGCACAGGGAACTTAAACACTTCATTTCTGTGGGTGTTCAGACCATGGCCCTTTTGGCAGCCTGTGTGACCTGATGTGGCAGGATGGGGAAGAAAACAAACCACACAGGCAAAGGCCACATCTCAAACCCTCACACATGTTCCTTCACCTGTCCCCAAGTTCCCTACTTGACCTGAGGTCAATTTTGCCATTATTGCACAGCCCATGTGGACAGCTGAGACACAGTAAAAGCATATTTCCCCTCTTACAGCATTATTTTTAATCTTTATATTCTACTCATATTCTCCATATTCCTCGAATTAGCTTCTCCCACTCCAGGCTGGGGCATTAAAAAAAGAAAAACCCACCATTTCTTTTATATATTAAAAAGAAAAAAACCCCAAAATAATTAAAATTTAAGCATGACCATGAGTGCCTAGTTAATGAAACCAGAAAAAATTCCCAAAAATTTAGAAAATTTGTTCTACTTTTTTAATATTTATAAAGCATGAAGTAAAACAATTTGAAGATAAAACAAAAATAACAGAGCTGTCATTCTCCTATTATTTTTTGAAAAGTTGTCAATTAGCAATTAGCAATATTGAAATTATGTTTAATATTAGTAAATTATTTGCTTGTACAGAAAGGAATTTATTTGTCAAAAGCAATATCCTAAAAAAGCCCACCCATTCATCAAATACTGATTAGTGGAGAGTCAGTAGCAGGAATATAGACTGGAATAAAGTATTTGATGTTTTCAAATCCGAAAAAAATCTTCACTCCATTTGAATTGACAGGAGCCTGAAGGCGAAGGGCACAATTAATGGAACAAATTAACACCCAGTGAAACAAAGATAACTTAATTTAATATTAAAATGCTTAATACTGCTTCTTAAAAGAGACCTTACTGTTGTGAATGTATTTCCCTGAGGAAGTTTTTGATTCAGTGTCTTTAGTGCTCGAGGGTAAGGAGTGGAACTGGAGCCACCAGGAGAGACTTGTCAGTTCTTTAGTGCAGCCCAGACACAGATCTCATCTGTCAAGAATTAATGCCTGAAACAACTGGATCTCATCTACCTGGGCTCTTCTGGGAGCTCTCCCTGACAGCTGGGACTGCACAGCCCACTGAACATTCAGCCACATAATGCCAGGAGACACTGGGTGCTCGTGCTGAAAGGCAGGAGTGCAGGGAGAGGAAAGAAAACAAAGGACCAATAACAACTTTGCTATTGGTAACTTTTCCACTTCCCTCATCCCCAAGGGGCAGCATACTGGGAAGAAGGCAAATTCAAATTTCATTTAAGAAACAGCTGAAAGACCACCCTGCTCATGCAATACATAATTATCAAAGAAAAATAATAATAATCCATGGAATTCCTCCACATTATTAGGGTTGTTTTCAGCAAGCCTCTCTGCCTACCCATGGTTTAATGTGGCCAAGAACAGTGTTAGAGCAATGCCTCCAGCTCCTACAATTGTCCTGCTTTCTCAAATCCTTGCAGTAGGGATTTGTAGCAAATATTGTTGCCAAACTTTGGTACACAGGTGTTGAGATGAGTTATCTGAGACTCCATTATCTTTATGGAGGGAAAAGCCAATTCTTTATTTTCACAACCCATTTTACAGTTTTTACAGACCTTGTGTGCAACTTCAATTGGCTAATGGCTTTCTTGCCAATTACTGTATTGGTTAGTAAAAGATATTTTACCTGTCTGTCAAATCTATTTTTGTATTGTTTACATATTTTCTTTACTGATTTTCATGGGACAAATCCCTTGTTATTGCAGGTGCATTGGTTTTTTAACCCAAGAATAGGTGGTTATGCTGACAAATTTTCATACCAAGATTGTTTTGGCTTGGGAACTTGCAAATTGCTCAACTACACTTAGAAGAGATGACAGGCTAGCTATGAATTTAACAGAGCAGGCCTTATTTTATGAGGCCTGTCTTTTATAATTCT
>VZSR01003183.1:76742-131695 GCA_013398615.1 Brachypodius melanocephalos | reverse complement strand
CTGGGCTAATGAAACTCCTTGGAAGATTGTGATTCCTTTTCATGGTGATTTTAAGCATTTTCTACACCACAGCATAGGGCAGCAGGGAGAGGAAGCAAACCCTGCAGTCTCAAGAAGCTTTTTGCCTCAGTGGGGTTCCTGAAGTCTCGTTGATCCGGATAAAGGTCAGCAGTTCAGAGAGGAAGGGATTACAACCCTGCTTGGAGGAGCAAGGATTAAGCCAAAGATCCAGGGTCTGTATCTCCCTCAATCATCGGGACAAGGAGAGCACATGAATAAGACTATTAAAGGAGCATTGTGAACAGTAGCAAGCAGTAATGACAGGGATTAGAATGATAAATCACCCTTTACATTGAGAAGCAAGCATAGACTAGGAGCTGGAATTCAGCCCTACCACGTTTTATTTGGAACAAAAGTGCAGTTAATTAGATTCTTAACTTCATTAGAAACTCCAACAGGGAGAAGTTTTAATGTGGATAATTGAGATCCACCAAGTGTGATTAGGGATACAGGAGGAAATCGAGATTTTCATTGCTCAGACTTTGTGGAGGAAAGCTGGGGTGCCCCTTCAGGCACCTGTATGGGACAGAGGTTAATCCATCATGGGTTTGAGACTGACAACCAAGCAGTGCCATCTAAACATTTCCAAATGTTGCTCTAGGCATTGAAACCGAAGCAACGAGGAAAGCAAATTTCCTGATCTTCTAGACAAAAATATAAGGTATAACTATGTGACTTTGTTTATTAGAGTGGGGAGTCATTTGTTCCCACCAAACATTCAAACCAAAAAAGAGACAGAAAAAAATGCTTGCTTTGAAAACTAAAAAGCATAAAATTTAAAACTAAAAACAGAAAAGAGATATACTGATGTGGAGGATGTTTGGAAAACCCAGATGTGTCCCACAGCCTCGTGCTTCTGTTAGGTGACACTCCAGGGACACCTGACTGACCTTCTCCTGAAATCAATTACCAACTTCAGTTTCACTTAATCAGAAAGGGAATTGCAGCCTGAATTTCTTATGAGGCGTGAGTGGCCACTGGAAAACCAGAAAATTATAAGGACAGCACTTAGAACTTTATTCTCGCCGAGCCAAGTCGCTTACTGAAAAAAACAATGCAGACAACACATATCCAAGCACCTGTCAAATTTGCCTCCTCTTCAGTTTAGCTTTATTTTACTAACTTGCCTTAACATATTTAGCATTTTGTGAGTAGAATTGTGTGGCAGAAATACAGATTGCTATTATAAAAGCAGGAAGAATGATAACTATTTGTGTTTCTTTCAACCATATTGAAGACAATGTTTTGGCCACAATTAATTCAGGGAAATTAGAAAAATGACTTTTGTTAACATTTTCCTGTCTTAACTAAACCTGATGAGCACGACAACTTCTTTAGGAGCAATCATGAGGTGGTGGTCCCTCAATACCTTTGCACGTGGAGCATATTTTTTTATGTGAATTTCTTGTATCCTCATACATCTACTTCAGCCACCATTGCCAGGCAGTTGCAGCATATGAGAGCACAAATTTATTTCTCTGTCTATAAACTGAGTGTATATTCCATTTTCAGAGAAATCCATGGCAAGAAACCGTATGATAGGTAATCTGTAAAACTTAAATGAGTTGGTTGATATTAAGGTTATCATGGGGCTCCACACACAGCAGTAAGAGAGCATCAAGCTCATTATCCCACTAACGAGCAGAGCTGAGTCCCTTCCTAGACACAGGCCTGCAACCCAGCCCTTTCTGCAGCAAATGAAACCCAGAAACCATTAAAAAAAATCAAATGTGCTTTCTGGTGCATTGAAAGTCTTCAAACTGCATTCTGCTGGAGCAGTGAACTGATGGAGCAACAAATCCATTTTTTCGGGAAAGCAGGGCAAAAGGTGTTCAGGCTGCTGCTGTTCAGATAGCAAAGACCCTTAATGCATGTCTAATGATGTAGAAAAGATGGGAAAAGTGGGTACCTAATTACTGAAAGGGAAAAAAAGAATGGCCCACCCAGTTATTGGTTGAATTTAGTGTTTCAATCCTTTCACAAGAGCCTTAAAATTGTCAACCCAGGTAACGAGAATGACAACAACAATCAATTCCACAGCCAGCTCATGCAAAGAAGAATACCTTCTCTGGGTGGTTTTTCAGAATTTCTAAAGAACTGCAATAATACAAATAGCTGCTCCTTTAAGGAAACAAATCAGAATTGATTTTGTGGTGCTTCACATGAAGCAAGGAATCAAGATAAATACAGTGTTCAGGTTCTGAGACCCTTGCTGATATTACACGCCACTCTGAGGGACTCTCCAGCTAACAAATGTAAACTCACATGAGAATTGAAATGCTATGCAATCCAAGGAAGGATGGCCAGGATCCAGCACCTCGTTAATTCATCCATTTGCCTTTCATACTATAATAGAGCTGTGCTTGAAATTGTAACTGCGAAATGCGCTCTGCAGAGCTGCTCTGGATTTCTCTGGCCATGCAGACACTTCACCAAGTACTTACATCAGCCTGCTAGAAAAATCCTTCTAAGGAAAATTTTGTCCCATACATGCAGTGTAGCTTCTTACATTTTAACTGCAGGACTACTTACTTACCCTCACAGAATACAATCTTGAAATACTGATTGCATTATGAAGAAGCAAGTGACCAGTTGTGCCACATCTATGACTAACTTAAATTAGACCTTGGAATGTCTAGGAATTACCAATGTGTCGTAGATTTGAAAATACTCACTGCTCACCTACATTCTGTTATCTGGGTCAATAGCCATTTTGAATAATGGAGGATCTTGCCAAATTGTTATAACAGCAAGGTTTTGTTAAAGCCTCAACCACTAATGATAAAATCATTTGTTCCCAAAACTAAAAATTAACTGCATTGCACTACTTATTTTTCTAATTACCTCCTTTCATCATTGCTGTACTCAATTTGCCCTTCACATTCACTGATGTGCAACAAGAACACCACTATGCCACAGTAAGGAAAACATATTTGGACTCACAGGGGTGCTGATTTCATTATAGAGACCAGAATCTCTTTATCTGTGACCTGCAGAAATAATATGACATCTTGATCCATGAATAAAATACACATTTTAAAAATGTATCAAATTTCACTAAAATAAAACCTTCAGTTCCTGACACGAGACAAACCAATTCCTTAACATGAATGTATAACTTCAGGCAGTTACAAAAAACTGATTTCAAACATTCAGTAGAAAAACATGACAACATTTCTGATGTCATCAACAGTGACTCTCTGTATGTTTTGAAAGGAAATAAAATTATGACTATCATTATTATTTCCATTCCTTTTCTCTCTTTGTTTCCCCTCACAAAATGACAATGGCCTTGAAGTCGAATTAAACATCTGTTTGCAAAACAAACCAGAGTGCTACTGACAGCTGCTGCTGAATGGCAAATGTCCTGCAGCTGTCAGGCTCCTAAATTAACAATGATTTTCATTACAAACAGCAAACAACAAGCAAATTACAGAGCCGATGTTTTTTCCTCCATCCCACTATTTGAAATTTATGAAAATGCAGACCGTCCTAGAGACTCAGCCAGAGAAGAAAATCACAGCTTACTGTTTTATTTCCCCACTTACAGGGAGCAAAATGTCAGACAAAATCAGATTTCAGTGTAAGATACTTCACAGAACTTCCCTCCTGACACGTCTTAAATACTTTTTTTTTTTTTTGCATTTTCCTCTAGGATGTGTAAACAGAATTAATAATTCATGAAGGATTTATCTTTCTCTGATGCAAATTTTGTCAATAAGGAAAACTATTGAAAAGAAATTTTCTTGATTTTCCATACAACTGTTTAGAATTGTAAATACACAGGTGCAGGGGAAGCTCGATCCTAGCACACCCTACTATCATAAAGTCAGACAGGAAGGGGTTGGGTAGTTCACTAAAGTCCCTTCTGACATCACTTTTTATGGCTTCCTTATTTATCTTCAAGTTTGGGATCAGAAGGTAGGAACATTAGGAAGCACTGCACCTCATTTTCTACTTCTCATGACTTTTTGGGGTCCACAATTTAAACAAACAATTGTCCTTAGAACAGTGTTGAGAATCTGGAAGGACCGAGGAACTTGGCGTGGATAATGGTCAGGAAATAAAAATTAAAGTGTTAATTGTCCCGTGTGGTTTTGTAAAATGCCAAATCAAGAAACAGTTGAATTCTGATTGGTTCTGTGTTTGTGTCCACTGTTAACCTTACTAATCAATTTTTATTGAAGTATTTCCCCACAAAGTCTGGAGAAAACTCAATGATTATCAAAAATGTAGCTGACATCAGTGTCTTGTTGAACTTATCCAGTGCCTGAATTCCTACCCCATTACACATCAATGCACAATCTTTTTTTCCTTTTTACAAAACAGCTTCCTTTACAAAAAAAATTTGTGAAAAAATATATATATATAAACCAATCAAAGTAAATGCACATCTTCAGTTTACTGCAGAATGTGACATAACACTGATTAAAAAAAAAAAAAAATACAAAATTATTGTGGGCATTTTCAAGGTAGAGTTTTAAAAAGTTTTAAAATATTATCTTTCATAATAAAGCCATAACTATATTTCCCCTGTTGCTAGAGAAAGACCACCACCCTTCTCCTTACTCTGTTTTTCTCATTGTTTTACTATTGTTTTGCTCTCCTCAAGGAATAAACCCATCCTTGAGTAGCAAAACAATTAAGCTGTTTTGCAACACTACATCTTTACAAACAAAACACCATATGAATGAACCTAACTAGATTTTATAGGATTACTTTAATTATTGCACCATGAAATAGATTATCTGGAAGAACACAAAATTATAGGAATGTGTTCTAGAAGAACACAAAATTATAGGAAAATCCATTTATAACACTTTCCAAATTCACATGCTCCAACTGTAAAGTTAAAGGAGCAATATTAAACCTGTGAGAAAATTAAAGTGAAATGGTTTTTGATTTTAAATGTAGATGTATCAGTAGATCCAGGGGGCTGCTAGCATATATATTGAGATAAAATATGCATTCTTACACCTCACAGTATCTCTATCAAAAATGAGGTTCAGAAGATGCTGTTATGTGGTAGCCAACTGGAAGATAAAGATTTTGATTTTTTTAAAAATCGTAGTACAGATATTATAAAAATTTCTCTGCATGCAGAACACTCAGTGATTCTACTAGGAAAAAGAATAAAAGTATTTATAACATGAACACTGTTATCTTCGGTTGTTTCATAAACAGAATTCTTGCTAGGCGAGGAGGACAGGTTGGTCTCTCTTTTTCCTTGGCTGGTGTATTTACTCAAAATGGAAAGCTGCCAGTAGATGCTTTACAACTGTGCTCAATTGCTCCCCTATTAGTATTCCAATAAACAGGTAAAACTGTTGGTATGAAGTGTCTGGACAATCTGAGAGGATGAATGGAAAAGATGGAATAACAAATTTAATATCCGATTCAAACAAATTTGTTGATTTCAAACAAATTTAATATCTGACTCTGTGCTGTTAGTTTTTATGCTTAACTTTATCGTGAATTTCTCATAGCTCATCAACCACGTGCCATTTGTACTCATCTGCCTCAAAATCAACAGTGTGATTTTTCAAAAAGTGTAAATCCATCAATCCCCTTCAAGAATCACAACCCAAAAGTATTCAGGAATCCTAAAAGAGCATGTAAGACCATCATTTCACTTCGCTTGATTTAAAGAATACATTCCACATAAAGCATTCACATAAACACCCAATTAAGCATATGGAGAAAGACTTGAGGTGTTACTTAATCAGGTAAGTATCCCAGAAAAATCAAGAAAAATTGTATGTATTGGGGTAAGTAGAGCCAAGCAAAGGAAGTGTTTTCGTGGTGAAAACATCAGAGAGAAACAAAGAATATCTACTTGGAGAACTTCATCACCTTAGTCAAGTAACTTGAATAAATTCAAACCATGTCCAACCTTTCTTCCCTGTGCCAGCTCATTGATTACTGATCAGGGATTTAGGACAAGCATGAAAAGTAGCAAACAAATTTTTCAGCTGAAACTGTACATAATTCTTTGTTCTTTGTTGTTTTTTTAAGTTCAACTCTGTGATCATCTATCAGCTGCTGTTTTTACACGACTGGCAGCAGTTTCAGAAGCAATGCAGCTTCCACCTGTGTAAAGCAGCCTGGCAACTGGAATTCTTTCTGTTAGAGGCAAATTTATGCAATATTGGTTTTGTGGGAATCATAATACCAACACTTTTAGTAAGAGAGACTAATTCTGAAACACACTTTCATTCTGAGCACATCAGTTTGGCATTCCTCATAAACATCCCTCTTAACACAGTGTTAATGACTTATTTTAATCCACACACCACAAAGCTGTTTCTGTGAATTTTGGACTTTGTTGTCCAGGTGTCTCATGCTCTGTTTCTGAACCAGGGATCTCATTGTGAGTTTTGAGCATAGAGCAGAGTTTTGGCTGCACACTAAGACACCTTCAGGGTGTAGATGTAGCTGTGAACTTCTGAGGTTTACTGACATTTGGTTCTTCTTTGAGTCTCTCCTACAGCACAGTGTTCACTTGGAGCTACAGGCCAAGTGGCCAGAAAAGATAGAAGTTATGAGAAATCCAAAGGTAAATGTCCAAAAACTGGAATTCGTTCACCCTCAGAGTTTTGAAGCTTGAGAGGAAGAGGACAGTCAGAATCCACAGGAGGTTGGAAACTGGGTGTTATATCCAAGGCCCAGACCCATGGACTAGAACTGAATTTGTCCTTGTAGATAGGACAGCTTTGCTCCAGCAGCACAACTATCCAAAAGATTTTGCTTGATACACACTAAATATGCCATATTTTTTTATTTAGAAGGCTGCAATTCTTTAAAATTCCTCTGCTGATTATATGCAAACAAGAGCCAGTGTAATTAAAATCATGACGATAATTACATACCCAGGAAAACAAGAAGCTCCACACTTTTCCTCAAGAACTATAAAACATTTCCCTAGAGACGGCTCTGAACACATTTCCAGAAACAAACAGCAGAGTCACTGTGATGAACACAGTTCTAATGGTAATGAACAGTATTTACAGATAGCAGATTTTAATTTGTTGGTTGTTTAAGCACGATATGTATAGCAGAAATAAATAACTTGTCTGCAGGAACTGTTGCCACATTTACCATACGAGTCACGTGAGTTGTCTGAGAACTCAATTAGTTCAAGAGCCAATCACAAACTGTGGTTTCTTCTCTAAAAAGTAAATTGAATATAACTTATCTGCAGGCGGCCATCATTTACTGAATTTAATAATTAATCTCAGCCTCAGTGAAAAGTAGCAAATGCTAAAGGAGGAGGAGATAATTACCATCTCACAGTACTTGACTCTTCATGAGATCTACACCATCTGACAGAGTTACTCAATTTGGATATTAACAAGATTCTCCCTACCATGAAATTTTAATTTGTGACCAGCTAAGAACTTGACAACATTTTCTTCACTCTTGTATTCTATCACAGAATTCTAAAGGATTGTAGAAAACTGTTCTTTATTTCCCACTAATTACCTGGGTCTGACCTTTACCCTGCTCAGTACCACACTCAACTGAGACACTGTTTTAAAAACATGAAAAACCAGCTGAATCTAGAAACCTGGGGCTCAAAGCAGCCTAAAAGAGGTAATTTTCCATCACTGCAAAGAAGCTTTCAATAAACATTAATTGTCCTTTTTTGTGGTCAATAGAGCAAATCACTATTTGAAATCTGTACTTTAGACTTTCCTTGTTTAACAAGATAAATTTCCATTACTGGGAGGGTTTTTTAATAGAATTAAGCACAGCCTCTGAACATTAGCTGTCAGATTACAAAAAAAAAAAAAAACAACAAAGCACACATACTGTTCTACTTTTGATGAAAAGTAGAATATGCTAAACCAAGCATGAACATTTATATGTAGGAAAAAAAAAGGTGTTTCTTAAAAGTTTTCACTCACCTCAAAAAATATTAAAACAAGTTGACCAAGACAGGGTTCAAAACCCTGAAAATTTCTTTACTTCCATGTGATGATACAAACACCACCAGACTCTGCCACAGCTTTACTGTCTACATAATTATTTTCTGCATAATTGCACATTGCAAAAATAAACATAAACTTTCCTCAAGAATGTTTTAACAGTAGGTTTTCGAAGATCCTAGAAAAGAAATGCATTCTGGAGAGCTCAGAAACCTAGCAAGTGAAGTTCAAAACAGAAACTTTTATCAGAAGAGGAAGGAATGACCTGGCCCTCCCATCTTGGTGTGTGACATGTTGATGTGCCATCAATGACAAGAACCAAGGGAAAGAAAATAGGGAGAGAAAGAGAGCACTGTGAACATGGAAAGCTGCACTTTGAACATGGAAACAGGCAGACTGTGCAAAGCACGACAACCTGGCAGGTGCAAATAGACAAAATAGGAAAGAGGGCTTAAAGCTTGAGGGTCTTCCAAGCAGTGTGTAAAATAAAAGTCTTTTATCTTATGTCTTCAGTGAGACTCAAGCACAGGCCCAAGCACATGGACAAATGAAGCCTCAGCTATTGTTGGCATTCCAGAAGCACATTTAGTGCTGGCAGTTTCAATAGAGTCCAGAAGGATTCAATCCTTTGGGGTATTTCACTGTCATCTCTTGTTGGGAATGAAAAAAATGTATGAATTATTCTCAACTAAGCAATTACAGTCCAACATCATATGTTAATCCATTTTCTTCTTTTTTTCTCCTCGCAATTTTTAGTCTTTGTACAGAAAGAGATGTTTTAGAAAGCAAGGCAGTGACAATAAGTCAAATTCAAACATGGTTTTTCCCTTAAACTTTGTATTTTGCAGTCACGAGGAAATCTAGCACTACACACAGGTGTTCACATGTCAAATGGCTTGGGATCCCTTGCTGAACCCTACAGCTACAGATTCCCATTTGTCTGTGTCATTTTGTGCTTGTCACAGCCACACTGACCACATGCACCATGCCTAAAAAACTCTGGGAAAGTTACTGCCCAAATCTGAGTGAGTCTTTCTACCAAAGCTACCAGACTTCACAAATTGCAGAAAAATCGCTGTTCCCAGACCTCACCACTGGTTCAGGAAAAGTGTTCCTGGAAGATTCTCTACTTAGTTATACCACTAAAAAAAAAAAAATTACATTATTTGGCACTTAAATTGCAATAAGTACAATAAGTTTTTATGGATCAGTTACAATTTAACTTGTGATTACATTTAACTTGTCAACATATTGAAGTCAGTAGATCAGGGCATAGGGAAAAAGTAAATCCTCATGATCCACAACAAGCTCCAAAATGCTGCCACTGTATTGGAAATTCTAAAACAAAGTTATCATAATCTGCAAGGATTGAATCAGATATGCATTGACAATTAAAAAAATATTTGCACTCCCATTTTCCCAGAGGAAATAAAAAAACAGAGGGTTTGTTTCCCTTAAAGATCAAGGTTTCAGAATTTTTCCATGATGAGTTTGGACTTAACTCTTACAAACAATACCTGCTCTTAGATTTGTGCTTTTATCTCCTAGAATAATTATGATTTTTTTTTTCCAGTGCTGATGTTCCAATAATTGTTTCCAAATTATTTCCAAAATTTCCATTCTATTCTATGGGAGCAGACCATAAAGAAGGTTTGTGAAGAAGGCTGACTGCAAACTCTAATTCACATGCCATCAAATCTCTACATGCAAAAGAGAAAATGTAAATGTTGTTAATGCCAGAAGTGATTGCTGTGCGTGGGCCCATGGAGGGCTGCACTGCAGCACAAAAATGTCACATTATGAGGTTAATTTCTGGCATCAGCAATATTAATAATGGTCACTTTCTTTAAACAGTCCTGGGCATGGAGCTGTTCCTTACCTTCTGAGGTCAACAATGTATTCACTGGGAGGAAGCCTCTCTTTCTCACATAATTTTTCCTGCAAGGTACTCAACAACTTCCTTTCACTCTTCAGCGGTGCACACACCCCAAAGACACCCACAGCACACTGTAAATAGGTGGTCACAACACCAACATTTTCCCTTTTCCTGGAACCTTCACTTCCAAGCTGTTTTCCCAAATGGATTATGATAAATTGGTGCCAGTCAGCTAAGCCAGCTCTGTGTTGGCTCTGCAGCGTTTTGCTGGCACATCCAGCAGCCTGAGAAGGCTGTAAGCCGCTGGTTCACTCTGCACACTCTTCGAGACAGTGGCAATTTCATACTTTCATGTGCAGAACATCAGAACTGCGGTTCTGACTGCTACATTCTGCAGCCTCTCTTGACTCTTCTGCAAGAATTCGAGTACTTCACAGAAAAAATCAGTGCTGAACACCCAGCATGACCTGACTAGCAGCAAGGAGAGAGAAGAAACACTTATCAATATCCTGCAATTGGTGGTACTTTACTGCACTCCCTCTCTGAAAAGACCCACACAGGCCCCTGAAAAGACTTCAACCTCAGATGTTTAAGTTTCAGTGAAAAAATATAGACCTTTGTTAATTTTTTTTTTTGGTAATGAAAATTTTAGTTAGAACAGTAACAAGATAAAACATAAATCCATCAACTTGTGTTGTTGAATATCATTACTGGATTAAAGTTTAAATCTTATCTCTTTAAAAAAGCCATATAAAACATCATCACTTTATTATTAATTAAGGTAAATAGCAAGTGCCTCAAGCAATATTGGCTATGCAGCTAAGATGGTGTCAGACTAAGGAGCTTTACTGATAAAAACTCAGCAACATTCAAGGAATCTTCTGGATTGCCAAAGAATTTCTCGAAATGTTCCATCTATAAACATAACACAACTTGTAACAAGTTTTATTGCAGCCTGATGTACACTTGTCCGAGTGTACTGTAAAGACTGTAAATGTATTCTTGAGCTGTTTTAGTACACATTAAACCAGGTGATTCTTAAAATTATTATACTGAAAGCAAGAGGCAGCAATCAGAAGCACAGTGCCAAAGATGTGAGACTGTTCCAGAGCCAGAGTTGACACTAAATAACCCTCAGAGATGTGGAAGAGGAGAGACTGTCTGTCTGATGCCCATCAGCAAGAGGAGAAGTGAAGCACAGGGGGAAAGGAAAACAGCCATGGACCATTTTTGCTGGTGGCAATTTCACAGCCTGTCCAGAAATCAATTGCAATTCTAATAACACATTTTCCTGAAGTGGCCTGAACTATCTTCAGCACAACCTTTGTGATAGCCTTTCCCTAAAAGCCTAACAGTCACTATCCCCAGCACTGAAAAGCCTCTTTGGAACACTTTGGTCTGCTGCAGGGCACATCTTAGTGATTTTTAAGGCTTCTTCCAGACATGGATTCAAAGCAAGCAAAGAAATCCCAATTGTCCATGAATATTTGACCAATCTGCCCAATTAAATACAGCAAACAAAGTCTTAAGAGACAGGACAACATTTCTCTGGCCTTCTCTACAGACCAGTGAGTGACTCTAAAGCAAAGTGAACATACATAGAATTATCCTTCTTTACTGCTTGAAAAGCATGATTCCACATGAGAGTGTGTAATAACAGTAAAATATCAGCATATGATCTCTAGGTCTAAAATGAAAGGATTCACCTCTAAACAAATAGATCTGTTTTTTCTGTTAAAGGTCTCTAGACAATCACAACTTTGCAGAACACTCCTAATATTCATCTCAACTAAGAGCGCGGGTTTTTTGCATCCCCCTACCAGAGGGATGCAATTTTGATCTTTAAAATTAAGAATTTTTAGATATTTTAATATGAAACTAAAGGTTAAGAAGTTCAGTTAAGGTTGCTGACTCAATGGTTATGGAAGGCTTGGAGTTCCTTTTGAGTGTTGAGGCTTTAAATTGCTAACATTTCACTGTGCAAGTAGAACTAAACTTGGTCAAAGGTGTCCAAGGAGAAAAAAGAATTAAGAGCTCCATTGGTTCCAATAAATATTGGACTTCTTAATTGAATTTTAATATGCCTTAAGATACTTACTTCAGGATCACGCATCCTGTCCCAGTGGGAGGAGCTGTCCAAAACACCTGGATGCGTGTCCTCCTTCTCGGTGTGCTCTCAGTCACAGCAACGGGACAATTGCTCATGAACTGGGTTTCTTCTTCATCTATGATCTAGGGAAGAGAAAAGAGAAGAATGGGAAAGGATAAGGATGTGCATGACCAATGTCTTTCATGTGTGTTTTGCCAGTTTGTGTTTCCCTTGAGTGGAATACTTTTAATTCTCTCTGCTTAGCTCAGCACTGGTTCAGTGAATTTATTCAGAACATGCAGACTGCCATTGAACTGAAGACCAAAAGCTCACAAAATAAAGACAGGAGAATAAGTCAGTTCTGGGTAAAGAGAATTCAGACCATGTGGAGCATTGTTTCAAATAACCTTTTTTTGTGGATCCTGATTAGTGGATCCTGAGCTTCCTGTAAATACTAATGAACTGAAAAGAATAAAATATTTATAATGTCAGATGATTGAGAATCCATTATTTAATCCAAACTGCAGGGGTTTTTGCTTTTTTGATTGATTGGTTGATTGACTGATTGATTGATGGTTAACAGAAAAGTTTAAATGGTACAAGTCAAAAGCCAGAGAGGCAGATTTGGAACTGGTGTTCCAAGGATTTTACTCAAAGGTGTCATGTCAAAATAGCTTTCTCACTGCATATGTGTTTCATGGATTGTACTTTAAGCCTTCTGTTCATCAGATCTCAAAGAAATTTCACCAGAAACTGCTAAGTTTTATCTGGAAACAGGCAATGCTCTGATATTGCAAAAATTTCTCTTCAAAATGCTCAGTGATCCTGTTTCATTTGATGAAGCCACAATTCACACAATATTGGGTCAACATTCAGGCAATGAATTACAAACCTTGCCATTTTGAGAAACAAAAGCTATATTTATCAATTTATAGCAAGATTCAGCTCTGAAGGGCTTTTTCAGAATCCTGGTCCTAATAACACACACACACAAACAAACATACACTCTTACCAATTAAACTATTTTTTAAAAAATCTTTTGGCAGTAAACATAAGATTAAACAAGTATTTTGACAAAAAAAAAAACCCAAACTCCTTTGCATTCTGAAAAAAGAGAGGCAATATCTTTAATTGGGCCAGGTCTGCTTTAGTGAGCAGACATCTTCACTATCTCACCCAAGGATGCTGCCAGAATTCCCAAACATTTTTAGCTAAGCCAACAAACATTTCTGTATTTCCATGGCAGAATGAAGTGGCACTGGCCCAGAGGAGTGCTGAGAAACTCTCTTCAGCTGGTCAACAGGGCAGTGGCTAATGAGTTTTAAATTTAAAGCCATTAATATGCTTCAAGTTTTTTAACGCCTCGTAGAATCTGTGTAACCAAACACAATGTGCACATTTGCTGGGTTCTAATTAACAGGAAGCAATGGGAAGTGTGGGATCCAGTGGAGGCTTAAGTTGACTGCAGAGTTTCTACTTCTGCTGGATACATTTTAATGTGTGTAAGCTGAGCACAAAGAAATCCCTGATCAACAATTCAGTTTCAGCCACCAACTGTACTTATTCTGTCTGCCTTATTCCTGCATCAGTAAAATAAAGAAATAAAACTGCCTACTTATCTGTCACAAAGGTTGTCTCAATTATTTCAGGACTGTATCAATTGACCTTTTATCCCTATCTCACAGTAATTCATTCTCAATCAAAACCCAATTTTGGTGGCAGCCCTGAGAGAAGAATGAGTGATTTTATACCATCTTATACACAATAAAATACTATTGCATGTTATACAAAAGCATGATAATTCCCATTGAAAAGGTTCTTAGGAGGTCATCAGAAAATTCTTGAAAAGGACAGCTTTTCTAAAAAAATGGAAATATTACAAATTACTGTACAAATTACACTGGCTCCCTTGTCAGATGCAAAGCACTGCTGCAGTGTAACTCACATCTTGGATAAAAACTTTAAGAATATGTTCAATCCAGGTCAAGATAATATAATTACATGTAAGTATGAATAGGATTGATCAGATACAAGCTATTCCACAATGACCAGTGAAACATTTTCATAACCCAGTTGAGCTCTAGCCTGGCACACTCTCCACCAATGAATGTTTCTTGAGAAGCCCAACTGAAATGAGCTGCTGCTCTCCAAGTATAAAACCACTATTTCCAGTCAACAGGAACTCAGCTGCTTTCATATCCCTAAAGGTCATTCCTTCAGCAGTCATCACTGTAGACTCACCCATGTGCATTTGCACGTTAAGTAAATTCTTATTGCAGTTGAATCCATCCTGCTTTTTCCCCCCAACAGTGAATGGAACCACAAGGAACCCCAAAACCAAACCCAACAGCCAAAGGGAGGAGTTGTGAGCAGCTGTGAGCAGATATTACAAGCCAAATTTATGACTTGCCTGCAAAAGCAGAAGCTGAAATATGTGTTTGAATTCTAGATAGCCATGACATTGAAGCACATCCTTGTTCCAGTTGCAGCAAATAAACACAGCAATGGTTTTTACACTTCTGTTGCATACCTAATTCCTGAAAATTAACAATTAAAGAGTTTTCTCAAGTATTTCTATAACAAATTAATTTGAAAGTTCTGGCTGTATTTTAAAACATGATCCTGGAAGAATGGGAAGTGGCTGAGCCTCAAGGCTCCATCACAATTTCCTGCATCACAAACCATCAAAGCAGAAGACTTATGCAATGAGTGTCTACTGGAAAACATTGAGCATAAAATCATAAGGTTTTCCAAAATGCATTCCTTTGAAGAAAAATTGGACAGAAGCTGTCTCAGTAAAGACTCCTAATGTTGACAGAATACAGTGCAGAACTCCTAAATTAGTTGGAAAGGCTCAAATGCCAGTTGATTTGAGATGATTAAGGAAAGTAATTTTATGATATATAATAAACCCAAGAATTTTCCAGGTTCTAGGATTTCAGATAAACCATCTCAAATCTATTTGTTAAAAAGATGTGGGAGTTTCTTTCTGTATCCATGGAGGTTCAATTCTTTATAAAAAGTTTCTTAGGAATGATAAGAAGGGAATCCTGATTTATACTCCAGGATTACAAATGACATGATATTTTAGGGCAGTGGATGATATTATCACCCTCCTAATGTAGGAGAAAAGCAATAGTATCCTGGCCAACTTTGGGGGAAAAAAGAGACATGTAATACAATCCTGATTTTTTTTCTGGAATCAAGACAGACCACATAGGCGTGGAAGGAAAGATTTGGCAGGGAAAAGGCATGCAGATTAAAACATTGCATTTGCAAAATTATAGCTTCTAAACCCCAGGTTGTCTGTAAAGGGAAGCCTTACATTTTCAAAAATGGGCCAGCAAATTACTCACATGTTGGACAAAAATCCTAAAACCAAAAAACAAACACTTGGGCAAAGAATCTGAACCCCCAGAGTGAGAGATCTCTGTGTGACTTATCCTTTTGAATCCATAAATGCAATGACATTAGATTTTAATATTCCGGTCAGGTTTTGGTGTTTGGGGTTTTTTGGGTTTGGGGCTTTTTTATTTTGGTTTTGTTTTGGTGGGGGGTTTGTTGGGTTTTTATTTTGGTTTTTTTTGTTGTTGTTTTTTTTTGTTTTTTGTTCCTTTGGTTTGAGTTTTTTGTTTGTTTGGTTTTGGGATTTTTTGTGGGTTTTGTTTTGTTTTTTTCCCCATTATGATTGTGGTATTATTGAACCAATTTATTCCTTCAGGAAAACTAGCATAAATCCTGAACAAGATTATTGGAGTTAACTGAGATTCAAAGGAGTGTCACAATGAGTAGAATTTGGCTGAACTTGGATAAATCTACAAACACAAAAGTAAGGATACTACAAGAGAAAAGGGATTAGCACAGAGTACAAAAGAAGATGAAGTTACATAAATCCTCTAGTGGCTTGTGTCCACTTCCTCAGTTGAAACCACTGGCTAGGACCTTCAGAACCATTTCTTGTTCTGTGGACACATCAACACTTTCCACTCACTGAGACAGCTGCATTCTATTGGAACAACAGAATTAAAGGAGGAAAAAAAAAGAAAAAAAAAAGAAAAAAAAAAAGAAAAGAAAAAAAAAGAACACAGCTTAAAGTTCACAAGATAAGCGTCTTTGTGGGCAGATGTCTTCTTTGGAAGAGCTAATATGAATGTTGCAAAACTGTCTTCTCCTTGAGGAAACTTTCCAATTATAAAAAAGAACATTGGCTCTATGTAACAGCAATAATATTTGGCCTTTAGGGATTAATCTAGAACAGAGCTTATTATACAGAACGTAAAATTAATGATGTACAAAGTCGGTTTAAAAACCCTGCCTCAAAGATATGCTTCACATAACCACATTGTCTGACTAAAGGACACAGCATTTCTCTCAGAGTCTGTGCTCAGAATCAGAAGAATCAGAACTGAGGCTTTTTAATGCAGTGTCAGTAAATCAATCTTGCAGACCATGATTCAAGGTTGTACAGAGCCACTGAGCACTGCTGGGCACTCTGGAAGATTGGCCATCCTTAGCAATGCACCACAAGGCTGGAGTTGTCTGATAAGGGTTAGGGCTAGGATTTGATTTAGGATTTCTCTGGAGCAAAGTGCAGATTTATTGAAGAAAGGCATTGATAAAATACACTTGTAGTTTATCCATTACCTTCTGGTAACTTCTAGCACAAATTTTGCATAGATGTTGCACAAAGTTGAAATTACAAACCAAATTTAGTCCTGCAATCATTACCTGAGGGAAAAAGAAATTGCTATTAAGAATCTGCTGTGTTTTGCTCTCAGTCCAAGCAAATCTGAGCTGTTTTATTCCTGCAGAGCAGGCAGGGTCCACAGGGCTGCTGCAGGGTCTATTTCAAGGTGCAACTCAAACAAAATGAGAAAGAAAGCTGTTCAGGGTGACAAGAGCCCAAAGTGCAGTCAAGATACAGCACTACACACCACCAGCTTTACTAAACAACTTCTCCTGCCCAAGCCTGGCTATGGGAAGCTTAATAAAATAGCTATTTCTCCTTTCCTTAATATGTATGAAAAGAGTAAAGAGATTATGTGTAGTGCCAGAAACAGGTGGCAGTAGCTTGACACTATTCAGTAAATGTAAAAATGCCATACTGTAGATTTTTCTTGCTTCAGAACCACTCTTAGTCAACTTAAAGTTATAACATGCTGAATTACAAAGTTTGCACTGAAGATTTATGCTTTAAAATTAAAATGGCAAATTAAGTTGATGCTGTCAGTAAAACTCAAGAGATAAATGAGCACAGACTGTTGTGAATTGAGGCAGTTTTCATGCAAGTAGTCACTAAGAGGGGACTTAAGGTCCAAAGTTTCGCCTTTGTTTCCCATGAAGTTTCCTCCTTGACTAAAACATTAACATCTCTGTGAAAACAGTTTGGTAAATAGAGTCAAGCCATTTTATCAGACTGTATTGCTGGGGAGAGGGGTTGGCAGATAATCCAGCTTTTCCCAGATAAAGGGATGATAATTATTTTCATCATCTCTAAAAGGGAAACTATATCAGGCACAGAAAGCTGTCATTATTCTCATAGCTATAAATTATGTTGGGTTCCACTGATAATTTGCTTTTAGAAGTAGTTATTTCAACTAAGGAAAATTCTTTCATTTCATATTTAAAAAGCAATTTGCAAACACTAATTTCCAGCAGGGGAAGGACAAAAATCTTTACAAATTCTATCATCTTTTGAAATCCCTTCAAATATACTAGCTCCTCAGCACATCCAGTGGTCTCCAACAACGCTCTCCAGAAACTTGGAATTATTTTGAGCGCTGAGCTTGCTTTTCAAACCTTGGCACACAAAGACCCACAGTGCCCCAGCTGGCTCCTGCCTAAAAGAGTGCCCTGGCAGGAGCATCAGAGCACACAAATTGCTCACAGCACCAGGGGCACCAGCACGAGGGGACTGTGCAAAGGAACTCCATGTGACGTTTTGTACAAAAGCAGAGTCACTCTGTGCCTTGCCTGACAAATGGCACATTTAACTCCATTCCCACTGTCTGCTGTCCAGTCTACACAGCAGCTTTTACGGTATTTGAAATTGTGTGTATGGATTCTGGGAAAGACTGAGCATTTTAGTTCAAAGAAACAGGATTCTGGCCCACTTTGGCATATAATTTAATCAAGTTAGACCTAAATCTAGAATAAATTGAGTGAGGTCAGACTCTGTGCTGACCAATTCAAATACATTAATGAATGGGTTACAGGGTTTTTTTCATTATATTCAGGCAGTAGCTGAAAAAATGGATTTGTTTTTCTATGAAATGAGAGGGGGTTTTATGGTCTAAGTACAGTTTAAATTAGGAAGCAAGAAACAGCAGATGAAAAAGAAGTATATTTTATGATTGTAAAATGAAAATGAAGACATTTTACTTCCAAAACTCTGTTCCAAGGATTAGGAAGCGGAGCTGTCCCATTGCAGCCTTAAAACAGAATAAAAACCAGCGAGGATGATGAAGACAGCAGTGAAGGCTGTGCCCTGATGACCCTTAGCTGCCCCCTGGGAACAGAGGCAGCATCAGTCAGAGCAGTCCTCTGGCCACTTCCCTACAGGTGAGCCAAGGCCAACCCAAAACAGCAGCTGTAGAAAATGAAATCCAATATTGAAAAAAAAAAAATTTTTAAAAAAAATGGAGCACAGCCACCTAGGGCTCCCACTGGATTTATTATTTCTGTCTTCCATGTAATGGAGAGATCAGAGTGCCAACGGTTCTTCCAAGATGACAAAACTAACACACTCATTTTAGATGAGGATATAACCACAATAAACCTCAACAAAGATCCGTGCAGGTTCTCTGGAGAAGTATTCCAATATATAAATTTATTTATACTCAGTGCTCTATTGTCAAACTATTTCAGTGTGAACATTATTTGGCAAAAAATAGCCACTACTCCAATCTGAGAAAAAATAGATTTTGATAGGTGATGTCTCAAGTGCTTTAGCCTGGGAGAAACTTTGTTTGCTGAAGGGGATACCGTATAGAAATCAACAATTTTTAGATAAAAATGATTTGAAAGAAGTAAAAGTTTAAGGATTTTGTATATTTCTTGTTTAGTCTGTACAGTTTGGACCTTTCATTCAAGTCTATAATACACACATTTTCCTGGAAAGAGAGAAAAATGCTGTTAATTCCTACACATATATTTCCCACCACTTTATCCAGATATATGTAAAGCAATTAGCTACCTTGCATTAAAGAGTGCCTTTTAATCTGATTTTCTAGTTAGATAAAAAGCTTTGGGAAGTTGTTTAAAGAACAAAATGCTTTTGCAGCCTCATAAAAGAAAGTGATATAAAGCAAGGCAATGTGCACACAACCCTCGACTGGAAGTGAGACGTGACTTGGATTGCTGAGCAACCTTCCCCAAAACCACTTCAGCACAGCCTGTGGAGCAGGGATGCAGACACTGAGCTCCTTTTTCAAACCAATATATCAAATGCTCTATGATAATTTACTTATTGTCCTTAACAGCTTGTCACACCCCCAATTGTTCTCAGGCTCCATGAACAGGAGTTCTTTGGGAAGAGATTAAATCTGAGATTCCAGATCTTCAGCCTCTTCTGCGATGCACCAATTGCTCAAATTAAACGGAAAAGTAGCTTAGAGAGTCAACTGGAATTTAAGCCAGGGAAATCCATGGAAGACATAAAGTTGGAGTGGCTCCCTGTGTACTAACCCTTTGTCTGGCTCTGGTAGAAAGAACAGCCAAATTCTATCAAAGATCCCCCAGCTCGGTGCATTGATGCTCGAGGAAGAACCCAGGAAGCAGGACAAAAACAAATCTGGCAGAGCTGCAGTTTGATGACTACATCTTCCACACCAGAGCACTTTTTCAGTGTTTCCAGGGATTGTGGCACAATTAATGCAAAAGGAAATTCAAATAGTGCTAACAAAATAAGAACCTTAGTTTGAGAAAAAAAATTGTTTATATTTTCAATTGGCTGCACAGTGAGATCAGAAAACAAAATTTATTTAGTTATTTCTCTTATTTATCTGGCAAAAAAAAGCTGAGCCATTCTGTTAGAGTGTGCTCTGGGACCAGCATTGAAGACTCTGCTTGTGAGATGGAAGATGCAGATTCACAAATCTGTTCTGAGTTAGCCTGTTCACTGTCAGTGAAAGATTTTACAAAATGAGTAGCCTTTTCTGAACTGTTCTACCCCACATATGCCTTGAACCAAGGGGAAACACTGGCTTGGCAGACAGGTAATGAAAAGCACTGTGAAATGTGTCTTCAGCTCTCTGCTCTGTTTATTTTGATGACTTCCCTCCAAGTTACCGAGCCAGCCTCGTCTCTGCTGGTCTAGTGAAGTGTTTTATTGGTTTTAAAAAGCAGAGAGATGCAAGAAAAGAGGCTGAGTGAAATCTGTCCTGAAGGAAACTGGTGCTGTGTGGAGAAGCATGTTTAAGGGCTACAGACCTCTCTGGTGCAACCTTTGTTCTAATGGCGTGGACATCTGAACCTTCTCCTCCTCATCCAGGTATAAATCCTTTTCTGACTCGTGCTGGATGTCTACTTCAACCTGGCTGAAAAGTTTTCCCACCCCTCAAAAATTGTGAAAATCAATATATTCCATTAAAAGGGTCAATGTATTGGTGTTTCCTTCTGGGGAGACAAGAGACCAAAATATTTCCCCAAAATATTAAGAATTCCTCCTAGCATTTCCTTGCTAGTCCAGGACTGCAATTGCATCAGTTCTAGGAGTGCTAGCACTGAACTTTTTAAGTGTTCAATCAAAAAACAAACCCCAAAACTCCTTTTGCATTTATTTCTGATCACCAGAAATGCCCTTGTTTGAAAAGGAACAGAACAGGGCTCTGAGCTTCCTCTCCAGACATGGCCTTCTGTGTTGTCTTGAACCAGGGCCATGCATTTAAACCAAACTCTAGCAATGCATAAAGCATATTTCAAACACATTTTCCAAATCCAAATGGTGATTGCGGATTCAGATTCTTTCTGCCTCAGCACAAACCAAAGATTTATAAATATGAACCTAAACCAACTTCCAGGTCATATCCTAAGCATACAATTTAAGGCCATTAAAAAGTCTGATGCAGAGTGCTCAGTACCTGGCACGACTCAGTCTGGGATAAAGAGGAATCATGTTTATGGACATGTGTGTGGAAAGCTGAAGGACTAGCTAATAGCTGTGAGCAAAACTCAGCATTTTAATTTCTGCTAAATGCAAATTAAAACCTTGTCAGCACATTCTTAATTCATCATAACAATGTGAAACTCTTCATACTAGTATCAGGATTTTCCTCAACTTCTGCAGTGACTGTCATTATCTGCCTGAGCCCATGTGTCTTTCCTTCTGTCAATGCACAGAATTTTTTGCACGAAAATGCCATTTATAAATGCTTGAAAGAATGTGCCTCCACTGTGACTAGCAGATATTCCATTAGTAAGGACCTCCAGTCACCATTCAAGTCCAGTCAATAACACATTTTAAATTCAGTGGCACAGAACTTCTGTTCACCCTGAAAATAAGCTTCAAGCGCTCACACAGTTAAGAAATTTAAATAAGAAAAAAAAAAAAAAACACTCCCATGTGCCTAATGCAACAATACTTGAGAGAAAGCATGATCTAATCCTAAATCTACTATTCTTATAATCAGTTTCAGAAAGTTTGACCAAGGACAGTCAAGAAAATGTGACCTTGCTGTCAGAACAAACCACATGGGCTGGGTGAGAGTCATTAGTGACTAATTACTGCAGCACAGTACTTTCATAAACTTGGTGTTAAATGATGCTGATGAGGTGTCTCTGCCATTTGAAATTAATTACACTGTTATCATTTGTTAAGATTATCTTTCTTGTGTTGTTGTATATGACCAGCATCTCTAGCCCCACAATGAGCAATGCATAAGTGATGTGGGTGCCAGGGAAATATTTGCTGTGGACTCACACAGAAGAAGACATGGACCTTATCTTCTGCTCACACTGGCATTCCTCATTTACATTTCTGTGGCAAGGAACTCCAGGTTTGTTGTCAATCCAATTTAAAACTCAGGAGCTGCCATTTTTATTTCAGGAGCAAAATCCCAGATAAGAACGCAGTTGCAACACCAGTCGATCAAAGAAAAAGGAATGTTAAATTTGAGGAGACACACAAAAGATCTGATAAATGAAGAAATTTTATAGGGGCTGGTCAAACAACATGCATAGCTTGAGCACTGGAGGCACCTTTCTGTGTGTCAGGTGCTCCCTGCAGAGGGATGATAAGGGACTGCCTTCCCCACCAGCCATTCTCTCTTCTCCATTTGTCAGAGCATTAATTGCCAGCCAAAGGAGCCTTTTCTAATTATGATTTTGTGGAGTATAAAGTCCAATATGGGCTTAAGGGTAGAGGGGCCTCTTCACTAATGTAATCAATAATAATATTATTACAGAGATGACACTTCTCTGCAGTACAGTGTAACAACAGGCAGCAAAGTACAATGGAATTGCCTCTTCTGCTCTTAGGAACACCAGAATTGATGAAGGTCATTTGAAATACACAGTAAAATGTGAGTCTGCACAATTTACTGGCTCAGCATTTCTCAGTCGCTTAGTTTCTTCAGGCTTTTCATTTATCCTTCATTTTAGGAAATATTAGACTACTCAGCATTGTGACTGTAGTGCCAAGAATAGCTACATCACTTGGAGCTCCTCGCTTAAGAAGGGATTTAAGGATTACAGAAAATACATATTTTTAATAGCATTATTGTCCTGCTCAGCATTGGGGCTTTAAAGCACCAGCAGCTCTGGCACATGTGCTATTCATGTTTCTTGTGAGTGTCTCAATGCCAAAATATACATCCCAACCTCGCTCAAGCCGATTCCACGCAAATTCTCTTAGCCTTTGGATGACTCTGTACAGAACATAATTATTTCTGAGAGACTTAATCCACTGCTAAAACCACATTTACAGCAGGAATACCGGTGATCTGGAACTACAGGCTTTGTGCAGATAAACTTAAGAAGGCATTTGCCTCCTTACAAAAGCTCTCAAATCTTTTGCTGAGCAATTTGCATCCACTGCCGGGTCAGGAACGCTGCTGGTGCAGAAGAGCTGCAGGAAGTCAGGAGGGGTTTCTGGCAGCACTGGAGGGAGTTGTGAGCAATTATAAAGCCACCACACTTTTTGTGTGCATGTGAATGTGTGCCTGAACTTTAGACAGAGTCAAGAGATAAAAATCCAGGCTCTGGCTCCTCGTACTTTTGATATGCTGGTGAACTTAATGCACAGCTTCTCCAGTTCCTTCCTTAGAGGACATCACAGATTATGTGCTCTATTCACCATCAATTCCCCTGCCTGACACTATATAAAGCCAAATTTCATGTTACCTTGAGCACCCTTCCAGCAAATTAAACCTGCAGGCTGAGAGTTTCCAAGAAATCAAAAAGTTCTGCTTTCTCCCTTCCAGTGTGAGAAGATTCTGATTGAGAAGGACACACTGCACTCAGACAACAGTAAAGCCATAGTCTGGAAAACAGGAGACTCTTGTGAGCAGGATAGATTTTTTTTTTCCCAAGGGTTTGGTAAGCTCTCCTCAAACACTGACTGAAGCTCAAGCCAGTTAAGTGCTGAGACCAAAAGAGAAGCTCACATTAAAACAAGGTTTAGACACTTTTTGGAACAGTGTCTTGCACTAAGTGTTCATTATGGGAACCTGACAGTGACATGAGTAACAGAAAAGTAACTAAAAACTTCAGGGGTTGTATGAGTCTGTGTGTGAGGTTGTGTGTCAGTGCTTTTGTTTGATTTTGGGACTTTTTGTGGTTTTTTTCCAAAGAGGTTTTCTATTGCCTTGAACACAAGCAGTGCATTTCCCCACGGTCTAAGATGTCTTCTGGAGGAAATAATCATGCAAAAAGGGATTCTGAAAAAAAAGTAGGATAACAAAGAAATTTGGTCAAGGTTTCTAATAAAATTCTTAATCCCTCTGCAAACTGAATTATTCTAAAAGTAGCACTGCAAAATGAAATGTTAGTGTCTCAAATTCTACTTCTACACAAATCAACACTGTAATAACTGAGCTAATCTCAGGGACACCAAATGAAAAGTTCCCTTACTGCTATTTCCATATTACACATGGGCCACGGATTTTGTCAAGACTTTGGCATAAAACAATTTTTTAAAAACCAAATAATAAAAGGCAGTGGTTTTGTTAAATCTGCTTCTGATATTTTTACACGTTCTAAATGAATTTCCAAGACAGGTTGCATAAGGGACCGCTGATTTCTGAAGTTTCAGAGGAACATTATACAAAAGCATTAGACTAAAAAGTTTTCAGCTCCTGCTGCTTTGGCACATTTAGTTTGGAAGTAACAGCTTTCTTTATGTGTGTCAATTTTGTGGCTGTGGATAGATTTCTCAATTAAAGAACTGCACGCTCATCTTTCCATACATGCATATGGCAACAACAACAACAAAAAAAAATAGAAAAACCCACAAATTTATCTCAATCTCAAAGGCACTGAATTCTGGTGATTATGTTTTTCCAGATTATAAAATTGTTTTATTTTAAATTTCATTAGGATGAGTAGAAATTCAATATACATAATTATAGACAAAAAGGGTGGTAAATAAATTTTCTTTTGGGGATCCCTTGCAACTCAGCATGTTCTGTGATTCTATAAAAAAATTTCACAGTGAGAATAATCAATCGGTTAAACAGCCTCCACAGGAAAGTGGTAGAGTCTCCATTTCTGGAGGTTTTCAAGAAGTGGCTGGACAAGGGTCAAAATAACTTAATCCAGACTCTCTCCCACATGAATGGTTGGATCAGATGATCTTTCAAGGCCTCTTCCAATATACAGTGTTCCATGATTTTATGAAGTGGGCATTCAATTAATTTCTGCTCTCATTTTTTTGTATGTATTACAAAATGTATCTTTGCAGTTCCTTGCATTTTTTCCTACACTTGATATGCTACAGGTAGTTTTTCCAACCTGGAACGAAGCTTCTTTCAGCCAGATGACTTCATTTTCTCACTATCCTTCTCTCCAAAACACTTACACAGTGCAGCACCAAATATGAGTCCAGACAAAACCACCTTCTCAAACAGATGAAGTGTTGGTGTGTAGGAATACCAACAGCTGTCCCTTTCTTCTCGACTCCCATGTGAGGATCTGAAGTGAGTAACTGTGAAAGTTTTTATCTGAGAATTTCACCACAAGGGGCAGAATTAATCTAACCCATCTATCTGAGCATTTGCAGAACATGAGCATGGAAGAATGAAAAATAACTCATATTTTCATTGCAGAAACTGAATATTGCCCTGCAGGTCAACTCTAACTCATGATGAGTGTCAAGCCATCTCTCACTCCTAAAGCTGAATTTTGGTGATACAGGAAATCTGTCTCAGGTGTTAGGGACAATCAATCATACCAGTGTTTGTTCAGAGGCATTTGATAGTTTCAATATAATTTTGAATTATTTGCAATAAATTTCAATGAAAAGCTGTATAAAGCTCAAAGTCTGCACCCTGGATCTGTTATTTTTCTGTGCTTTTCCATCTTTTGGAGACTAGTCATACAAATTCTGCACAGGTACTTGAGAAAATAATTCTATAAGGAATGCAACTGTAAAACAACTTGAGCAAAAAGGATAAAAATAAAACCTGGTTCAGAAAGGGAAAAACAGCTCCTGATGGTCAGAAATTCAACCACATGTAAAGGAAAAATTAATTTGCAGTAGATGCCAACACTTGAAAATGACAGCTAATCTCCATAATATGAACTATGTAATTAGAGGAGTATTAAAATTAAAGGCAAGGAATCATATTTAATAGATAAGATTCTTATTACTTCTTATTTTCACTTAAAAAAAAACCCCAAACCACAACACCTCCACGTTATACACAGCACAGCAGGCATTATACCATCCAGTTTAGTAATCCAAAGTACATGTAAATGTTGCTGTTTCTGATTCTGTGCCAAACAACAGCAAGAACAAAAGCATAGTATGAATCCAAACACATTTATTTAAGTGACTAAGCCTGGAGTGCTAAGGGAGTATTTGGAGGGGTTTCGTCACTTTAATCCTGTAGTAGGAAAGATTTGCTTAACTTTTTGATACATACCAGGACAACAGCTATTATTACTGGAATTGCTTTTACACTTCCCACCAAATATATAAAATTAGACTGTGCTCCCCTATTTTCAAGTCTCTATATTATGTTTCACACTCGTGATTGGAAGGTCATGCATTTAACAAACATTTGTTATTTTTTTGCATGGACAATATTTACATGCAAAGAGAAGGAAGAATATTGAAACATTCCTGACTTGAGAGGCAAACACTGCAGGTGAAAAGCAGAACCCCTGAAGTTTAGTCATGGCTCAAGAGTGATATGTAATCCTCCAATAACTCATCTTCTGTAAAATGGATATCATAAATTCACATTCCAGGAAAAATATTTAGAGAATTTAGTTCATGTAAAAACTTTGAAGTCTTAATCAGAAAGACAAGATAAAAGAACATTTGAGAGCTGTATTATATCCACAAATGTGCAACTGTGGAGCACTGACAAGAGAAAATCATCAGGACAAGACTAAGTAAATTTAACTGGAGAAACTTTTAGTTACTATTTCTCAAAATCCAAAAGAATGTATCAAATATCTTAACAATGAGTTTAACATTTTATCCTGCCTTTATGTTTTCATCATGTTTTTAATCCTGTAATATTCCTTTCCATATTTATATAAGTTTAGCTTATTAGGCTGAGGCATATCCCAAGTTTTTAGAGGATGTGATGTGCATAGATGTAAAAACTGATGGTCAGAAATGGTAAAACTCCAGGACCAGCTTTCACACAGGTTGCATCAGTTTTGTTCCTCCCAAGAGGAAAGCCCAAATCCGTCTCATAGACAGCAGAGAGAGGGCAAATGGGTTCAGAAACCTATAAACACTCTGCCATGTACACAGTGTTCTTTCTGTGGAAGCTGCCAGTTGCAAAACATCTGCACCACACACAACGCTGGCTGTTTAGAACGGAGGTTTAATTCACTTTGCAAGTAATGTAATCAGTGGAACATCAGATGAACTAAAAGGAAAAACAACACAGACAAATGGAGAGTTTTGAGAAGGTACCATATGGGTCTTTTTCATCTTTTGGCGAAATCTTACACAGTGTCTAAGAAATTATTGTTTGGAACACACACGGTATTGAAGCTAAGGCCATTATATAAGCCCAGTGTCTAAATATATCACAACCCAATTCTAATTCATACAAGCACTTTGTAGAACCCTTATGGAAAATAAAACTGGGATACTGAAAGATTCTAAAGGAAGCCAAGAAACTTTGCACAGTCAAAAAACCCATTGCAGCTAATACAGAAAACATTTATGATTATCTTAATCTGGGATTTATTCACAATGTGTGGGCAGATTTGCTTAACAGGAAGGATTAGTGAGGGGGGGTGATTTACTGACTGGAGGTTTTTCCTTTACTCCTCCATGTGGGATTCCCACAGTATCACGTAAAGAGAGGCCAGAGCAAAAGGACAGCAACAAGAGACAAACTGCCGCCTTAGCAACCATTTAAAATACCTTCCTATAGCTTCCAGAAGGTATTCCTCACATAATGGTATAAAATAAGGAGGTCATTTTCCTAGGAAAGTGACCTGGTGCTCAAGAGAGATTGTAGTGGAAAGTATTTCTCCATTTCTATTATTTGTTTGCTACTTTATGTCTCCTCTACTCTGTATTCTTCCTATTTAAAAGCAGTTTGTTAGCTAAGATAAGTTTGTGATAAACAGGCTAAAGAGAGCAATAATGGCATAATTAAGTCTCCTGTACAAGCAGAGTCAACTTTATTCATCCAGCTGAAAGTAGCAGGAAAAAAGAAAAAAAAAAAAAAAAAAAAAAAAAGAAAAAAAAATTAAATTTGTTCTAGGAGAACAAATCCCTGATGTGTGCCTGACAAATAATGAATAAATTCTGGCAATGTCCTAAGGAACCTGTACTACACTACTGACTGTATCGAGATATATAACCATTAAAGTTACAGAACACAAAGTACCAAAGCTACCTCTCACATACTCATTCTTTTAAATGTTTCTTTTGAAAAGAAAAGCAGGTTCGAACTAACTGTGCCCACCCACAAGGAGAATAAAGAGGCAAGAGCAGCAACAGTGCCTCAATTCACATAGATGTGAATAATTGGAGCCCAGTTCAATCTGTGAAGTAAACAGAAGCAGGATGAAGGCTTTTCAATTTACACCTACAGCCTACAAATTAGTAAGCAGTCTGGTAGGATGAGCTTGCCAGGGATTGCATAATAACCCTACCCCCAGCAACAATGCAGGGAACAAAATGGTAGCTCTATACCAGCAGGGAATTTCCCTTTCTAATTACTGACTACTATGAAAAGCAGTCTCAAGTGCCAAACGTCAGCTTTTGTGCAACTGGATTGGGAATTTCTTCATTATTCTTAATTTATTCTCATCTGAAAATTAATTTCAATGATGTTTTAAGAATCAAAAGTAATTATGCATAAAAAATACAAGGTATCTTCTGGCAAATATTGCTTGAGAATTTATTTGGTAAAATAATTATTTTTGTGCCAAAAGTTCAACAGATTACCAGCAATTATGGCTTGTTTAAATATCTTGCCTATATCAGTATTCATTTTATATTAATATTCTCTATATTTATATAGAGAATATTCTCTATATTTGTATGAATATTCTCTATATTCACTGAAACCAAAAGTACCTAATCCAGAAAATTCTGGTTTTGCAGAACACATTGTGTACATTCACATCCTGATTCTCATGCAACCATGGAGAAAAGTGAAGCTGAATATATGTGACCAGAAATGGTGAAACTCCAGGACCAACTTTCACACAGGTTGTATCAGGTTTGCTTCTCCCAAGAGGAAAGCCCAAATCTCTCTCATATGATTTTCAGTTTTTCTCACAGCAAGTGGAAAAGGAGACAAAGCACAGAAGAGGAATGGTTTCAGATAAACAGGTTTATATATATATATATATATATATATATATATAAAACCTTCTTCTGAGGAATGCAATTACAAGAAAACTTTCTGTCCCCTTTCAATGATTGTTCATACATAGATTTCCCCTTTGGGAAATTCCCAATAGGTCCTTCCAGAGGCACAACTACTTGGAGTAGGAGTCAAGGATCATTTCAGAAAATAGAACTATGAAAATACAGTGGCAAGTGGTACATTTTTCCTAGACAAATCTTGAATTTTTAGAGCTTGATTAGTAAGTCAAGCTCCTGTAAGTCAGTCCTGATGGTGTCTGGAATGGGAACATCCATGGCACAGCTTGAGAAATAACCTGGCTCAGAAGGGTGGTGGTGAGACCACATCTGCTCATGGCTGTTCTCTGCTGTTTCCCTGCCAGAGACACACAAAAACGAGGGGCTGGGGAAGGCACCTGGCTCTGCCAGTTTAGAAGGCAAGAGCACTCCTTGCATTGAGACAACCTTATCTCCTGCTTGAAGGGACAGCCAGATCTCCTGGCTTCGTCTGCTGATTAAGATGTCAGTCCTGCACATGCAGCAGGGCTGTCAGAACAAAGTTCCCATCTCACCAGGTGAGAAAGCCTCCAAGAAAGCATTCCTCTGAGAGCAGAATGCCCATAGCTAGGAAATCCCCGTAGAACAAGACTCAGGGGACAGGCTGGGATCAGTTCAAGCAATTAGGAAGGTCACAGAATCACAGAATGTGCTGACATGGAAGGGATCCACAAGGATCATTGAGTCCAAATCCTGGCCCTGCACAGGACCATCCCCAAGAGTCCCACCATGTGCTCAAGAGCACTGTCCAAATGCTTCCTGAACCCTTTAAGGGAAGGGCACCTCATTCAGGTGATAATTGAGCAGAAGTTGGTTGAGGTGGACAGCAAAGATTGAAATAAATCAGGATGTGGGATAAATTCAGACCAGGAGAAATTCTGATGACCAAATTTGGTCTGTATGTCTGAAGAGAACCTTCTGTGTAAGTACTTTCAGCTGGGAATATCCCTACAGTTCCAGACTTCATGGAGATGAACAAGGTCACTTCACCCTGAAGTGGTCCAGCCTTGTGCTAGATGAGACAAGTTCTGTGAAAGTATGAAAGAAAGAGCAACATTATGTGGCTTTTTTGATCCGGGACTCCAAACAGCCTCAGTCTGGTCAGGGAAAGAAAACTTCCCAAAGCTACATCCCAGCCTTGCTGCACAGTTTTCTGAGAAAACAGACCAAAGGGAAACAAAGCATCCTGATGAGAAACACGTCTGCATAGTCTCTTGGGTAAAGACTGGCACTGAGGCAAAACATCTGATGAGATTAGGATGAGAGGGCCTGTTTTCCAGCTGTGTGAGCCCCTGCACACAGATTTCCATTCAGCACCACAAGAAGTGAAATGACCAAAACCATCTCTGAAGGTATGTGAAGGAAAAGCACCCAAAGGCAAACAAACATGTTGAATGCACCAGAACCCAAAGATATGCTTGTTTCCTGGCCAGGTCCTGTATCCTTCTGAGGCAGGATAAATACACAGTGATCAGATGAATAACGAGGCTGGGTTGTTAGGTCATGAGACAGAGCTATCACAGCAAAGACAATAATCAATTACAACTGTTCAGGGCGGTGGTGCAAGCTGAAACAATATCCTTGGCAAACACTGAGAGGTCACCACCCTCATTAGAAAGGGAAGAGTTGAGAAGCAGGACTCAGTTGTCAAGGCAGTCCACAGCTAGGTCTGAGAAGGCTACATATGCAGTCTAGAATAATGGAAGCTAAAAATATTGTCACTTTAATAATGCAAAAGTGCCTTCTGAATTCAGGAAGCAGTTCTCAAGACAACAGGCACAGCAAGCAGTACTTTTAGTCTAGCAGCAATTAATTCAGCAGTGAGTTGCAGTGAGAACTGACCATGAAGCCTGGAAGAAGGATTTTGCCTCCAGCAGCCATCCCTGAATAAGTCAGGTAGGTAAACTCCTGAATTTAAAAGAGCCATTCTGCTTCTAAGTCACCAAAACCTCTCAACACAGTGGAGGAAAAAAAAAAAAGAAAAAACAACCACATACACACACACAAAAAAAAAAATTAAAGAAAGACCACAATTTAAATTTAATTAAATTTTAAGGAAATTTTCTAATTTAAATTTAAGTAAATTTTCTAATTTAAATTTTCTACTGGCATCTGTGTACCTTCAGAAGTCCAGAGGACTGACAACAGGACTTTCTTACAGTCCATATAACCTGGAAAAACTGCCAAGCTGAGCCTCACACTTTATCATCATCTCCATCCACCCTTCTCCCCTCTATCCCCACTGTCCCAATTCACATGATGGGAAAAGAAAACACATCATGAGAAAAGACTCTCAGGCACAGACACAATCCCACATGTCCATAGCCTGTCACTGTGGGCTGGAAGATGACAGTGCTTACTTGGCAGAGAAGTGGAGGAATAAACTCATTTTCCCAGAATAACCCTTCCTTTTAAAGCCCTGTGCCATTCTGGGGGTAGCACACATGCCCAGATCCATATTATCACAGTGAGGATTACGGGCAGTGATAGCTCAAACAGTTCAGATCAGGAGGGAATACCTGATAAATGCTCTCTAACCTGATGCAAAGTGGAAGTGCAAAGAACAAACACTTGCTCCAAGGTCCCATTGATTGGACCTGACATGCTGAAGGTTTCCTGATGCTGCAGAATGGCAAACTACATCAGAGGTAATTCTTGGAGCATTTCAGAGGGGGATAGGAGCCGAGAGTTAAGTGTGCTGATCTCTTTCAGTAGAGAAACAAACCTGAGTAATTGATGACTGCCTTAGATGAAGCTGCTGAATTATGGGTGACAAAAAGGGAAATCTAGGAAGGAAAGCGTAATGGCAACATTATCAATGAAGAAAGAGCTGCTGAAGAGATGTTTCAATGAACCTGGAGCCTGCACACATCCAGAGTTACAGCCCATGACAGCTACCATATGGCACCTGTAAAGCATCTGACTGTTGCCAGAGGGGTTAAATGTCTTTACTAAAATTTCACATGGCCCAGGTGCCACCATCCGAAGAAAGATTATCTGAGAGGGGAATAACAATGAGTTAGGCAGTTTACCTGGGCTGGAAATAAATGGATGTTTGAAGTTAATCCCCTTAGAGTCACTGAGATGGATATGTCCACTTAAACACTGCCTGGGGAAGAACACACAGCTTTTACTAAGTGACAAAACAGAGTTAGAGAGATCCAGACCTTGTCTCAGGGTGAGACAATTGCAAATGCAAAACTGGCCTCTAGACTGGAAGCAAGACCTGGACAGAGAATCCAATAATCCCAAACCCTGAGAGGCCCAGAATGGGAGTCTGAACACTGATGTGTCTGATTGGAATCTCCAAGGCATAAAGGAACAGTGCTTCCAGTGTAATTTCCTCTCTTGAGGATTGATGTGTTAAGTGTCAGTGCCAAATTCTAGGAAACAATTCTTTAATGGGTCTCTTTGGAAGCCTCTCAGAACCAGGAAGTCTTGCAGTTCAATGCTAATCCAAAGAACAGAATAAACTAACAGATATTTTTCTTGGGCAGGGGATTTAATTAGGCAATTCTGATATTTTACCATGACGTAGTCTGCTGCACTGGCAGTGTGCAAGGCAGGGCAGAAGTTACACTTGAGATAACCCAGCTCTGATAAGCCTTGGATCTGAAGAGGAGCCTGGAGTTTCAGCTAACCCATCTCAAAAAGCCTGTTTCCTGTTTTTGGTTTTACTGTTTTTAGAGGGTTTCTTTGGTTTCTGTTTTGGCTGGTATTTTTCCAAAGCAGAACTTGAATCATCACAAATTAAATATTTGTTTAGGCATAACCCTTTCCAAAAAACATAAGCTGTGACTGAGGCACAATCGTCATTTGGAGTCATTCTCAAGAAAAAGCATTTCCCCAGCAGAAAAAAAAAGGAAAAATTAGATTAGATTAAAGAAAGAGGACTAAATATTATGTGGCCAGAAGTTAGATTTTTTTTTCCACAGCCAAGCGGGGAGATAGGGAAAGGGTGAAGAAATAGAAATGTCAGGAAGATAAACTAAAGCCAAATTAACTAAAAAAAAAGTTGTTTTTTAAAGTGATGGTAGTGATGCAGCAAGAAAACCCTTAGAAAAGGCACTCCAGCAAAGCTGAGATAAGCAAGTTGACAACAGAATAGTGAGCTCAGCCTAAACCTTGTTTTTGTTCAGCAGCGAACTAAGTTCCATTGCGAATAAAATTTAATATTTATTTCCTCATTGTAACTGTATTAGTAGTCCAAAGATCCACTGTAATAAAATACATAACAAAACAGTGTTTGGAAATTTCTTCTATTTTCCGATTTTGGCTGTGAAATTTTATAGTTTGAATCCAAAAGACACAGCAGCTCTGTACACAATCAGCTGGAGGAGTGCCCAAGGTGCAACAAACCAAAGCTGGGTCATGCAAAATCTGAAAAAATCACAATGTAAAGATTTTTTTTGTCTCATTCATAGCACGAACTGAAACCAGAACAAAAATGCAAAGGAAGGAATCAAAAAATTGCACAGCTGGAATCCAGTCTGGTTTTTCTTCAACCTCATCAGTAGCAAATAATGACTATCAAAGCTGCTTCTGTTCTGCAGGTTCCTGGTGCTCATCACTCTCTTACATCACCTTTTACTGTTCTACAGCAAGGCACAGCTACCTCCTAAGACAACATCTTAACCAAAATCTTGCCTGTAAGTGGTTCAGGTTGAGGTTTTTCCAGTGCACCAGAGATATTTCTATTTAATCTCACTCAGAGTGTTCACATTTTCCACTCAGTGCTAAAACTGGCAGTGGCAGATACTTTTTTGGGGATTTTTATTTTTAAGCTCATTTTTAATCCCTGAATATCATGATATGGAACTCGGAGTTCTAGAAAAATGTGTGAAAATGTTCATCAAGGTTAAACAATTCCACCCTACTGGAAAGGTGAACTAGAGTTTGGTTTTCCATTATAACATGTAGGGGGTTTATGTCTAGAATAACATTTGCAATGATTCTTATGGAAAGAAAATTTGAGAATACTCTTGCAAATGCAAAAGAACAAGAGCTTTAAATTTTACAGCCTCAGAACTCATGTCTACCTGCTCAGTCTATGAATACTATACCTGGCATATTCTGATTCTTTCCTATTTAAAATACTCCTGTAATTAAAGCTATGGATCATTACCTTCACATGCTTTTAAGCAGTAAGATGACAGATTCTGTCTCAGTGATGAGATGGTGGGACAGGGAATGCAGAGAATGTAAACATGAGTGAAATACTTGGAAGTTCTGGGCACTCAGTAAAGAAAACTACATCAATTCATACACCTTAGAATAAGCTATTTACAAAGTAGCCTGATGAGTTTATATTGGGACACAAGCTTAAAAAAATCTAAATACACAAGCTTGAAAGGACATCAACATGACCCAAGTATACCTGAATTTTTAATATGAAAAGCTTAGAAAATAATGGCAGTCCTTAATTCTTTTAAGAAACATAAAACAACCTTTGCTTATAAATACAAGAGTAAATCATTTGAAATGGCTAAAAGCCTTTTAAGACTGCTTCTTTCAAAATGCACTGTATCAAGAAGACGTAAGATTCCTATAAAATGCTGGAACACAGCGTTAGAGGAGCTGCTTTTCTGAGTGGTTGTAAAAACGCCTTTTAATCTAAATGCCTTGCTGAGCACGTCATTCAACCAAACAGCACCAAAATAATGGGGTGACCAAAAAACAAAGGACATGTTTAGGCTATTGTTTCAGGGACTAAAGATAAAAGACCACTTACTTACCTTACTTAGCTGACTACTCCAATTTTCCTTAAACATTTTCTTCTTCGGCACAGCCTCCAGCTTTTATAAATGCCACAACTTAATGAACGCTTCATTCTCGCTGCTGCTGTGCTTTGCTCACTTTCTGACATTGCTTTTGCTCAGGTGGGTCATTAAATTCAGGCGCCTAAACTAAAAATTTTTCTGGTTCACTCCAGAGTAAAAGGCAAAAGGACATCTCCAGGAGAACTACTACAATGAAGGCATTTAACATTAAACAATCCCAAAAAGGCAGGTATAAGATATAAATCTAACAAGTGATTATGCCAAAGCAGTATGAGGAAGTGCTTAATTTTGAGTCTTTGTGATTCAGTTTATCATGGTGCAAGAGAGAAACAGATCATGTTTGCACACCATCTTTTATATTGAGTGTTTAATTATCAGGTATGATCACAAATTGTACCATCTTTTGGAGGAATGAAGGACAGGATTGCAGTTCATAACTTCCTTGATAAATTGGATGAACCTCTACATTTAAAAAAAAAAAAGAATAAAAAATCACGGACTGAGGAGATCCTCCCTGAACACCAAGGTACTCCAAAGCTGTGTCACTCTAGGGATCACTGTACCCAAATTCTATGATTTTATGCTGAGAGTCTAGATCGACTCCCGTGTACAATTCTGAGGAACACAGGATGGGAATCTTGACTGCAGCAAAAGCAAAGCTGGAAGAAGATGGCCTACAATGACAATATGAAAATTTGAATAAGGATCAGGTAGAGTGTGTGGCGAATTGGAGGGAGAATAAAGGAAACTTCAGACTACCTTCCTCATAGGGTATCAAGAAAATTCTTAATTTAGGTAGACAATTTTATAAGAGAGCAATTTAACACTGTTAGTGAAGACTCAGTTTGGATGTTGGTAAAAGATCTACAAAGCTCTCCTTAAATTTTCTATTAAATATAATGTATTGAAGTGTTTAAACTTGGAGAGATGAATTTGTTGTTCTTGTTGAACACTGCAGAACAGATTGACAAAACATCCACCAAAAATTTTCTTGGAATATATATCCTTCCTCAGAGAACAAGGAAGATAGATGAGATGAGGTTCAGCGCTACATTTCTAATGTTCTACATTATTTATCAGACTGAATCTATTACATTGCATACATATGTTGATTTAAATACAGAGAGATGCCTATACAGACACTCTTCTGTAGTCAGTCAGTGGTGATTGCTGCCCTCGGGTTTAATTTGCCTCCCAAACGATCTGCAGACTGTTGCTAAACCTTACAAAAGAGAAGGATCAGCAGTCTACATGACAAGAGCTGGGAATGCTTTGTGTAAAGAGGCCAATGGGACAGATATCCAAAGCTTTCAGAGAGCCTCACCGAGCTGTACAATTACCACTGGCATAAGGAAGAGCCCTATCGCTATATCCCCGAATTTCTACGGCAGAATTTGGCATCTTGGATTCCCCAGCTATATTTAATTTAGCTATTTAACATGTGGTTTTGGGAGACAAAGTGATTTCTTTTAAGGCCGGATTGTGTCCTGTGTGTACTACAAGGACAACAAAACTAGGAGGTTTGGCTGCATTAAGTAAACAAACAGTAAAATTAGGTTTTAAAGTCTCAGTTGTCTCAGAAGAGAACAGATCCAGAATGATGGAATTCACACCACACTTCTCTAGAAGCCTCAAGCACAAGAGTAACCAGAAAGCGTACAGAAAAAAATACCTGTCCAACCAGGAATTTTAACAGCTGAGCTATTTATAGGATCAGAACCCTGCAGCTGGAGGATTAATGGAGATTGACCGTACCTGGTGAGCTGCAGAGTCTCACAGGAGCAAATGAGCCGTGAGGAGGTCACAGCAGCCGCTCGGTGCAGGTCCACATGGGCTGCAGCACTGCCCCTGCTCCAGCCGAGCTGTGACCCCTGAAAACTGTGCTCTCCCCTCCTAAGTGCACCACATCCGTGTCAAAAACTCGATGTCAGCCCTTCTTCACCACCTGGCTGCTCCAGCACCTGCTCCTTCACAGTGCTTGGAGGCACTGCCTGACACGAGGGGTCTGGCCCTGAGCACAGAGTGCAGTCAGGTTTTCTCCATGAAACCTCTTGTAGCTCACACTTCACAGTCTGAAAGTGGCACTCAGAGGCTTGCAAGTCAAGTGTGTTACAGTCTCCAAGTCATGGAAAGAAAGTCTCATTTGGTCAGTTCCCATTTCATTCTGTCCTGGTTACACCGGGAATTTTTTCTAATGTGAATAAAGCCCTTGCTTCAAATGCAGTGCTTTGATTGCTCCCTGAGCAGTGGATTTGTCTCCTCATGGAGGCAGAGGCACAGCCCAAAAGCAGCATTTAGTCTCCTGCCACTATTAAGGAGTTTTCCCTGGGTTCTGTTGAATGACATATGCTCCATCTGAACACAGGGAAAACAGAACATTGAGTGGCGTTCACGTTACTGTACACACAGCTTTCCCTTACCCTGCACAGCTGTTCAGCCACCCTTGGCATCTTCACTTTCTAATAAAAACACAGTGCAAACACTTGAAGCAAACATCTTTTTTCTTCTGGTTGCTACCAGCCAGCCATGGTACAAGGGACGTCTGTGTTTACCACTGCGAGCATTCTTTGAATACTTAAATGAGAATCTCACATCTGTATCCACAGAGGCAGAACAGGCAGACACCATCTGAATAAACTTCAGGGAGTTGTGCTAACGTGGGATGAGCATGGTGAGTACTGTTTAAACCCCAGATATGCAAATTTAGTTATGGATAACCTTTGAAATTCCCACCTGCCAATAAGAACACCGAGTTCAGACTGCAGCCCATACAATGCATTAATTAAACAATTTTCCCTCCACTGAGATCCACTGGGCTTTTATTTTTCCCCCATCTATATAGAATTTCCATTTGCTTCCCACTCTGCTAACTTCAAAATGCCTCTGTACTTCAGCAAAGCTTAGTTTCTCACTGTGAATTAGACATAAAGACAAAACTCAGGCCAAATTTTTCCCATTATCCACAGCCACAGAGACATTAATAACTGAAATGAAGTAATTAATGGTGACAAGCATCTTTTAAAATAGATGAAGCATCACTATTTCTACTTCTTAGCAGTAGTTGATCCTTCAATACTAGCTAATTTCTTAAAAACCCAACCTTATTAAAAAGTCCATATTAAAAAGATTTCTCCCAAATAGGAATTTGTTTCATTTTAAGGAAGATGGAGTTATTCCAACCTCAAAGAAGTTCTCACTTATTCTAGATTCTCTTATGAAATGTGTGAAAACCAGACAGAGGCCTCTAAGCAAACTCAGTAGGAAAATTGGGCAATTACTCATTGAGTTTGCACATCATATTTGCTACGTACAAAAATATAGAAGAAATAAAGGAAGAGACACTAATTTCTGTCTCCTTGCAGATCACCAAAACTGGAGCTTGACATTATTTCCCTTGAAAACCTTGAAACCTGAGGCAAGTGAATTCTTCCACCTAGAAATCACTATTAAAATTACTATCAACATTATTACCCATCCTGTAAATTATAATAAATACAATTCAACAATATTTCTAAGCCTGGAAAGTCAAACAGCAAACAATACTTCATGTGAGAATCAAACCTACACACATCATTTCTACCTTCTTTAATAAATATGATATATATTTTCAGTTAGCACAATTCCCTGCATGGAGTAGCTGAAAATACCAGTTTATGAATCATCCTTCTGGATTCTAATCCTTTTAATAACAAACATTTCATCCCACTGAATGTGTTCATTAAGTAAAGTACTGCTGAGCATAAATAAAACAGCAGAATCTAATTTATGAATGATAAAACAGTCATTACAGCTGTGGTAAACACTTGTCAGAGTCACATTCTACATCTCAGTGGACAAAAATATCATGGCAAAGAAACTCAAAAATATGAACAGAACACTTTGGATAATCGCTTAGGATAAAAGGTTCAGGTGTCCTAAGCTCTAGTTCAAATAACTGACACTCATTTTTAATGGAATGGTAGGAATGTGGGAAGGCAAGCTGAAGTCCAGCTACAGGAGCCTTGACTCCTTGAACACACATGTGTGTTGGGTTGCAATATGTAACCAAAAATGTGTATTCTATTTTCCATCTGTTGAAACTTCTTGGGGAGGTGTTTCCTTTGTCTATTCCATGATCCATTCCCCATAACTCCAGGGGGAGGGGGCAGGTGCATTCTGTTAATGGGCAGCTGTTAAACCAGGTGGGGCAGTGTTTCTTTATCTCTTCTACAGCCCATCCTCCCTCCAGGGGATATCTGCTGTTCATGGGCCATCGAGGCTCACTGCACCACTGATACAATTACATCACCCCATTGGGAGATGCTCCACCCAGGGGGAGGAGCCCAGCATTCCTACCTGGATAAAACCTGAGATTCAGAACACCAGGGCAGCCTGTTTGCACTGGATCGCCAGAGGAAGCCTGGACCCATCTGCATCACTGCTGGACCATTCTATAGGATCATCTCTGCTCCAACAGAACCACATCTGTCACTCCAGGAGAACTTGATTGGACTGCTGCTACCACCCTGACTGAAAGGGTGTCAGGACATATTCTTACTCTGTCTGGGTGCTTAGGATTTTTGTTTGTTTGTTTGCTTGGGGGTTTTTTTGTACTACTACATTTGTATTCTTAATATTCCTAGTAAAGAACTGTTATTGCTATTCCCAAATCTTTGCCTGAAAGCCCCTAATTTCAAAAATATAATAATTTGGGGGTGGGGGCTTACATTCTCCATTCCAAGGGAAGCTCCAGCTTTCCCTGGCAGACACCTGTCTTTCCAAACCAAGGCAGCATGGAATATAAAACATGCTACGTTGTCCTCATGTCAACATCATGTGTGCTTACTTAAACATTGTCTGCATTCTGCTGTGCATAAAAAAATCTTCCTTTGAGCCAGGCAAGCAGTAAAGAAGACTCCAAAGGGTGTAGGTCAGGGAAAGCTCTCTCACCTGGAAAGATCCTGCATGGTCTTCCTCTTTGTCCCCTTCTTTTCCTTCCTTGAGGGCAATCAGTGTGAACCCTCGGAAGTAGGCAGGAGTGGCAGCAGAGAGAGTCACTGGGATGGGATGAACAGAAAAACAAAGAAAACACAGCATTAATTGGGAAATCAGCCACTTGCACATCGTTTCACAGCTTGAAAAGTGTGTGTTCTAAGCTGGCATTAACGAAAGTTAGAGCACTGACAACAGAGAGCCGAGCCAGCCAAAATACAAAATGTTCAGTCCAAGTCGCCATATAAACTGAGAAACAACAGCATGAAATACCTCCGCTTTTTTCTTTTTCCTCCACTTTTTTTTTTTGGTTGTTTGTTTTTTTTGTTTTGTTGGGGGTTTTTTAGAGCAGATTTGTAATCTGCTCAGATCTACAGGAGGGTTGTTTCACTGGTGGTTTGGGGTATTTCACGTGCAAGGGGTATTTCTAACTTTGGGGTTTTTTTCTTTGTGAGGGTTTTTTTTTTGTTAGTTTTTGGGGGTGAGGAGGTGTTAAATGTAAAGGAGCATCCCTAAATATTTGACTTCATTTTTTGTCCAGTTCTGAGTACAGACAAAGTACTTTAGTGCACAGAAAGTCTCTCTGTCTGTCATGTCAGATGATCACATTGCCTGCTCCAGCTCAGCTGCACTCAACATGGCACTCCAGCTTCTGAAAATGGGGGATTTCAAAACATCCTTCATCTGCTTCATCCTCAGGGCAAAACAGGACACAACATTAAACCCCTGGCTGAAACTGGAACCTAAAGTTTATGCTGCCAGCTCTGACTGCCAAACCAATCCCACACACCAACAAACTCCAAACTCTTCCCACACCTGTCCTGGCCAGGAAGGCAGCCCTGGATCCACTGGCAGAGCACAGGCAATGCAATGCTGACTAATCTGATTTTACCATGCTCAGAAGCAGGATTAAATTCCTGATTTGATGCCAGCGCAAGACAGCTTTGTGTGATAGCACCCAAGCACCACCCAGCAACACCTGAGTTCACAGAATTATGGGATATTCTCTGTTGGAAGGGACCCACAAGGATCATCGAGTCCAGCTCTTAAGTGAAAGACCCCTACAGGGACTGAGCTCACATTTTTAGCACCGGGCTCTAACCATCTGAGATAATCTCAGGGTCATCAGCTGAGCCTCTTTTGATCACTTTCAGAAAGAGAGAATGAGGCAGAACTTTTGAAATTACCAAACGGTCTTCAACAACTTACAGCAATCTTTTCCTGAAACAGGGGTAAATTTTAGGGAAAAAAATTATTCTAGAATTAAACTAAAAGATACATAAAATTGAACTCTTAACGTTTTAAGTAGCTTTTACTTTAACCATAATGCAGAGTCTCTTGTACTACTTTATTGTCACACTCTCCAACCCTGACAGGCACAATAAAAACTCAAGACCACCCACAGTTTTCAGAGCAAACTGCAACTACCAAGGCTGCTCCATAGAAGAGTATCCACAAGAGACCACGAGGGGTTCAATCCCATTGCTAAAATTTGCAGATTGCCCTTAAAAGACAGGGATTTCAAAATACGCCCCAGAGTTCATTTGGAACATATGGAGAGCTCATTGATCTAGAAATTCAGTAATGGAAAAATATAAAATAGACTATTTGAAAACTTCTAGCTTTATGCAGCTGTATTTGAGCCTAAAACTCACAGTGTTTGTACAAATACCTAACTTTTCTGACTATTTGTGGGGAAAAAAGAAAAAGAAAAAAAGAAAAAGAAAAGCATTGGAGAGATTTATTTCAATTTTCAAACTTTTATGTAAGTGCCATGCTTTGACCTATAAACCTGCAAACACCTGTACAAATCTGGGTAGTGATTGGCACAATAACAAGTCCCCTAGCTCTCAAGATTTTCAACACATTTTTCATTCCATGGAACATTATGATGAGGTTAAATGCTGTAAATTTGTGGGAGAAAGAAAATTTCAGATATTATATTCCAAAATGGGATAGCAGCATGATGCCATTAAAATTTCTGCTTGCTTTACAAAGTATTGCTGCAATTCATTAATTCGTTTTCTGCCCAATAATTAGCATGATTAGTTCAATTTTGCAAACTTCTGCAGCTCTGGCTAAATGAAAACCCAGAGGCAGCCTCTCAGTTGCAATAACTGAGGACAGCACACTGCTGAACTCAACAGAGATGAACACATTACTCCTGCTTGAACAGCGATTCTTAGAAATTAACTGCCATAAAGGCCCTTTACATGCAACAAAATTTTCCATCTCATATGCAAATAAAGACTCTGAATCACTGTGAGTAAAAGGTTACACCAGAAATACTTAAATATGTGTGCAAGCAAACAGGGAATCCAGCTGTGAATTGACTCAACAGTTTTCATTCCCCTCACACAGTTACAGATCAAACCAAACGGGTTTCAAAAGCCTAAACACCTCGCTAAAAAACAGAGAAGATTTGAAATGCTACAGGAAAAAAAAGGTAAAAGGAAGGCAATTCCAAAGCCTGACTCATAGTTTTCGAACGCCTGGGGTTAGCAATACCCCTGCTGTGGTTGCGGTCATTTTAACCCCGAATAAATCCACGCTCCCTCCAAGAGCGGCGGTGCCGCTCACTCAGCAGCCGCATGCAGGCAGCTGTGCTCGCAGCTGGGCTCGGGAACACATCCAGCCCAAAAGGCAAACAAACCGAGCCCAGCCGGAGGGTTCAGCCGGGTCCATCCCTGCGCGGCTGCTCCGGAGCGCCGGGGACACGGGGAGGGACCGGGAGGGACCAGGAGGGACCGGGAGGGCAGGGACCCGCCCCAGCACAATAGGGGATTGACACGTTTAGAGATCACATTTAGGGATGTGTGCTCCATTAGCCCAGAGCTAGCCCAGAACACCGGGAGACACCTCAGCTGGGAAGGTTTCTGCCGGTGCTCGGAACTACCCGTGTGCTCAGGTGGCACCACAGAACACCAAGGTTTATCCCAAGCACTCCCAAACCCGGAGTTTATTCCGGGATGGTTCTGGAGTCTGTGCCTCTGGAGTGGGTGCTCCAGCACGGCAGAGGCTCGCCCTGCACGGGCAGCACCGGGAAGCTGTCAGAGCACATCTGCTCTTTACAAGGGGGAGGCTCTTTGTCGCATAAGAGCTGCGAGTTCTTGGGCTGAACTCTGCCATCTTAAAGGACAGCTGTGTCCTGCTCACACCGCGGTCACACCAATGAACTTTCACTGGATAACACGAACTTCCTGCAATGATCAGTTAAACCTCAGCAAGGCTCAGAGTTAAGGATTTCACTTTGAAGGGAAGATTACGTATCAGCAGTTACTTTTGTCTGCTTCCATCCCTCCGGCAGACCTCTAATTATTCACAAGTTGCACTTTGACTCACACCTTCAATATGCTCCTCTCTTGGTGTCCCAAGCTGAAGGTGGGGTGATCAAAGCAGTTGCTCTTTGGTTTCAGGCAAGAAATCTGGCTTTTCTCATCCTACACAACTGCACATCCTGTGCTGTGCATTGCACAAGTACCAACAAGTACCCGTTCCAAATTTCATCCATGTTTTGTGAAATGTGGGAATGGCTGATGTAGTTAGAGGATGAGTGCTTGTTTGCAAAGTGTTTGCACGTTGAGGGGACAGAAAGAAATGGAACGAAAAAGATTCAACATTCCTTAGAAGAGAAGTTCCCAAACCAATCCAATGGAGCACAACACCTTAAATGAGCCTTTCCTCAAAAACTGAGGAAGTGAACTGACCTACAAGTGGAAATTCCATTAAAACCAGGAACAGCATCCACACAGAAGATATATGTAAGGATTATAACTAGTCTAGTACTCTTTTTCTTCTTCAGAATAATAACTTCATGATACCACAGCAGAAAGCAAGTCTACTGCGTGTTAGAGTGTGAAATGAGCACACTGCTGCCTTTTTGTACAAGCAAGTTTATTTACATTTTAATAGCATGAAGCCTCATATTTTCATGGAAATCTCATGCAATCATTAATCTAACTCTGCAATCAATAAAGCCAGGACTGAGTATTTTCAAGGATCATTACCCTGTATCACCATCCAAACGCAAGGCTCATTTGTGCCTCTGAATGCAGTGAGAACTCTGACCTTCAGTGGAAGCAAGAGCAGCTCCATCAAGGTCGAGGGTACCCAGCAGCAAGGAGAGGAATCGACCCTGAGATGGTGTGCCCACAAAGCTGGTCCTACAGGAAGACCTGGTCCTACAGGAAGACATTTTTAATTGTCTGACAGGAGAAAGTGCCCTTGTTTAGTGGCCCAGGGCTGCTGTTTCCTACCACAGCTCCAGAGATGGAAAACTGAGGCTTCACAGCTCCTTACACAGAGATACACCCAGGGTTTCCCCTCAGGACAGATAGATTGTAGTTGAAGTAAAGGTGAATAACTGCAGGGAGCCATAAAAACTCCTGAAGAGGCAAACAGCAGCTGTGAGCTGTGGTCTCCTGACTCCCACACTGCAAGAGTGATGAGATATTTCCAGTCATTGTGGCTTTAAAGTCTGGTGTGTCACATCAACTGATGGCATGAAGATAAATGGATGTCCCTACACTGACGTTTTTGTGGAGTACATTCCTATGTACAGATAATTCCTCTGTTATCCACCTTGAAAATACTACTTTATTCCAAGAGCCCACTAGGGAACGGGCCAAGGATCCAGACTGCATCAATGCAAGCAGGGGCCATGGAAACAGGAATATCTGGCTCCAGTGCTAAGGAGGTTGTGCAAGTCTTCTGCCATGTTGCATATAGAGTAATTTGCAGAAAAATAAACACAAACAAACAAAACCCCACAAATCTGTCATAATCTCTCTCCTTTTTTAATCATTATCTGGATTTTCCATCCTTTTGCAAGAAACAGTAATAAAGTTCCAGCTGGACTGTAGAAATGCCTTTAAAAACAAGCTCTCAAAACTTTCTGTATATTGTCAGTTTTAACTACTACTACTATGTTACAGCAACATTTGTTTGTGTTCTTCCAATCATTCAGGAATGTGTCCTTAAAGAACAATCTACACACCCCAGTGTGCCACCTGAATACTTCAGTCCTAAATGTCATAGAAACATAGGCAAATATTCTGTTCTACATTTTAACTTTTTGCTATTAGCAGTAATTTTCTCACTTCCAAGCAGCTATAATAGCCTAATGTGATTTTATTAATTGAGTTCCTAATGCCAAGACCTAATATCTCCAGAAAATTAGTTCTGCTAACTCATCTGGGAGTTTCTTTCTTTTGACATTTCTAGGCAATGGAGACTTCTTTGGTAGATGACTGAAAATGTCCAGTAACGTTTTCACAGAAGTGAATTCCAAAACTTTTAAAGAATGTTTGCATTTAGTCACTATCAAAAAACTTGGCACATCTTTGTCCTGCTTAGTAGATGTATCAAGCTGACATTCCACATGAAAACTTAAGACTCAAGGTACTAATCCTAATGCCTGGAACAGTTTTACCAGCTTTTGGGTAATGTGCATTTCCTCCCACCATGTTAAAATAAAACAATTTTGGGGGAAAAAAAGTCAAATCAATAGCGTGCAAAGTTACAGACTGGTGCTCAAAACAGAGGAACCACTGCTGCAGATGTATTTCTCAGCCTCTGAAGAAGCACAGTGATTATGCTACATGCACACTTTTTTTCCTCCCTATACATACTAAGCTTCCCATGTTCATGCAATGGGAAAACATCACTCTTTACCCAGTGTCTAAGAAACACTTTGAAAATCTCCCAAAATTTTTTCTCCCCTAAAAGTATGTTAGTTATGGTACCTAAAAATGTCCAAGTTCTTTTTAAAGTGCTTTTATTATACAAGGTTAACAGTACATTCCAAGAAGGTTTATTTCTGAAGGCATTGTATAGTGAGGCAGGAAAAGTGACCAAAACCCGTCTTTGCCTGTTAATTAGTAAAATACACCCAAATGTGCTTTGGAAGTTCATTCTAAGGGTTGTATGTGACATGCTCAGGGAAGAACGAATGCCTCCATCTCTTATTTACAGTGGTCATTAGCACTCTCTGCCTCTTTCCTGTTTGAACCATCTGTTCATTTACACAGAGAAAAAAAAAAAAAAAAAAAAAAAAAAAAAAAAAAAAAAAAAAACCAAAAAAAAAAAAAAAACCGACGGGTGGGATAAACGTAAGTGGAAAATGTGGGAAGTTGGCAGCGCGCTGCATCATGTTTGCCCATATGCTAACTCATTATATTAGCATTCATATTTCAGGGCAAGAACGATTCGCTCCGAGTTTCCTCTCCTTCCTGCTGAATGTTAAAGCTTCTTCCATGCACTGGGTTATATTTAAAGGGACAGGAAGAAATCCCACAGAAGTGGGAAGTGGGTAAACGGGGGAAGAGTGTGCTTTACATCGCTGCAACTCGGGATCTTGTGCGAGCGCTGAGCCGGTAGAGAGGGTTCGTAAAAGCAAGGAAATTCCTCTTAATGAGGAACGCTTGGGAGTAAAGTGATACACTGAAACCCAACTCCTCTCACTTGTCATGGAAGCATCCCCAATAAAGTACTGCGTGGGGGGATATTACCCTGCCTTAACCCACACAGTTACACACACACACACGCCAAGAGGGATCCGGGGATGACAGGCAGACACGTTACAGCTCCAGAGCCACTCATCCTCACCATTATCGCTAGTACGGGAGGTAGAGGATGTCCAACTTACCCCGGTAACTGTTTCCAGGCTTGTAAAATTCTGGATCGCCCTCCACCCTGAGGCTGAATTCATTGTACCCTTCCCTCCTGGTGCCTTGGGCTCGCAGGATCCGACTGCAATATCCCTCGGATTTCGCGGCTTTCTCCAAGGTTTCGTCGGGAAAACCCTTCGCCACCAAGGGGAAAGTCAGCGCCAGGAGCCGCAGGGCCAGCGGCTGCAGATGCGCTCCCATCCTCGGCGCTCCGCACAACTTTTAGTGTCCGGGGCAGCGGCGGGAGCGGGCCGGGGGGCACGGGGGGCTCGGGGGCCTGGGCAGGGCAGGCAGGGCTCGGCAGGACGGGCTGAGCGCTCCCGGGCAGCCCCAGCCGGCGGCGGCCCCAGCGTGAGGCTGCCGGGTCGGATCGGAGGGACCGGCTCGGCTGCTGCCGGCGAGAGGGAGGGGAAAAGCAGGGAGGGGGAGAGAGGGAGGGGACGGCGGGGAAGGGGAGGGGAGGAGGGAGGGGAGCCTGATCTTGCCCAGATCCCGAACTGAAGTGCTGTTTTGTTTCAGAGCGTGTGATCAGCGGCTCGGGGGTGTTTACTTAGGCGAGCTGAATTGACAGGGTTTGGTGAAAGAGCGGAGCTGGGGACGCTGCTGTCTCCCAGACACCGCTGCCGCTCGGGCTGAGCCCACAGCCCTGACATTAATCACCCGCATTCCTACCAAAGTCTATAGTTACTGTAGGGATAATAAGGCTCAAAGAATCTCCCTCCACCCCTCCACCCTCCCGTCCTCCGAACCAGCAGACACGATAAACATCACCAACTAAACAGCGCGGCCGGACCGAGACCGCCTCGCTGCTGACGAGCGGGGAGCATCGGCTGCAGCTCCTCGGGTACCACGGAGCAGACAGAGAGAGAGAGGGATGAGGGAGGTGGCTGTGCCAGAAACACGAGATCTGTCCCCACAGCAGCACATCAGAGAGCACACTGTGCACATCAGAGCCGCAGGCTGACCTCGGCGAGCGTGGGAGGTCTGCCCCAAGACTCGGGAAAATCCCAGCAGATGCGAGTAGGAGAAAGCAGGGCTCATTGTTGTGCCTTCACATCAGGCACGCTGAGGCGCAACGACACTGAGTGACTTATCCAAACCCACAAAATAAGATTACAACGGTGGAAAAAAGAAAGTGAACCTAGACCCCTGGGGTCCCTAACTTCAGGGGTTTGAGCCTAAAATGCCCTTCTCTATTTCTCTCTCTCCCTCCACTGCTTTGTAAGTGGAGGAGAAAGCAGGAAAGGTCTTCAAGCAGGACCTGAATACTTTCAGGATGACAGATGCACAAGAGGGCACAAATCCCTTTCTAACCCCTTTCTCCAGGATAGGACTGTAGCAGATGGATGAATCCAACAGCACTTATGCACAACTTCCAAGAAGTATGAGAAACAGCAAGCAGTTTGAAGTCCTCCTGGACCCCACTAAAGCACTTGTTAGCCTCAGATTTGCAAATTTTTGGGTTCCAAACTTACCTTTGGAAGTTGTTTACCCACAACCTCATGTTGTGTGTCAAATAAAGGTGTTTATTTAAGGTGCCTGTGAGGATGCAGGACCTTTATTTTCTGAAAGATTACTTGCCAAGGATTTTGCTACTGTAAGCTTGTTTATAATTCAGTCTCTCTTACACACTTATAAAGAGTGCAAACTGTCACAGCCCCAAACTCTTCATTCACTGAAGGTTATGTTAACAAAGCTGGGGTTGGTTGGGTGAGATTTTAGTTTTTGCTGCAAACACAGAGCTACTGGCAATGTCCCTCCACGTCTGTGAAGAGGTGGCAGTCAAGTTTTGGTACCAAACTGAGTGGTAAAACCCTGTCCATGAGGATGTGCTTGCTTGCAGTGGCTGGGGCTGACTGCAGACACCTCCACTGCTGAGAAGAGTTTGATTAGCGAAGGATAAGAGGTCTCTGCAGCACAAGATGCTTTTTCTGTTCTTCCTATCCTGCTGGAGGAAGGAGAATGAGCAATCCTGACTTTCCAGTGTAATACACCAGGTCCTCTGCTTTCACTCAGTTTGCTCCCTTCACTGTTTGCCTCCCACCCAACCTGCCAGAACAAGGGCAAATCGATCCATCATTTTTAAGGTAACAATATTCAGCCTGCTTTTGCTACCGAAGCCTTGAGTTGGCACAGTTATGCAGAATATTTACCTTTGTGCTTCCAAAGACCCATGTTCATGTGGGTAATTAAGTGACTACAGTTCAGCAGTGTCATAAACTCTTGGGTCTCATTTGACCATGATCTTCACCTCATTCATTTATGAGAACAAGGTTTGCTTTATGCAGGTTCCTCAAAGATGCCTGTGAATTTGATTAATTCTCCATATTTGACTTCTCATTTCTTTTGCTGAGATTGATTGAAAAGCAATTACCTGACTAAAGCATTCCTGACAGGAACTGCACAGGCTTCTGCACAATCCACCTTTGTTTTGAGCCAGTGTTGTGTTCTAACTCAACACTCCTCAAAGTGTTTTTAGTCCTTTTCAGATTTTTTGGGTTTTATTTGGTAACTAATTCATCAGCATCTATTGACTCTTAGCTTCTAGTAGATTTTTTTATCTCTTATTTTTCAATTCCTGAAATGGCCTGTTCTGTTACTTCTGGTAATTTTTTGTTCAAAAGCATTTTAAACTTTCCTAGAAAGGCATAACACAGTGTCTTGCTAAAAGTGAATGCTTCAACTTAGCAACTGATACAGACAAATTAACCTGCACTTGCCTACAGCCATGGAATGAGTAATTTGTTGTAGAGATGGTTTAGAGTATGGGCAATGTCATTAAGCATGGGCATCCTCGGGGTTTTCTATTTGCTCTACTAATTAGTGTGTGTTTGCCTAGAGCATCCAGCATGATGTATCAGTCAGAGCTGCACACAAACTGATGAGCCCAACCATCCATGGCAAATTTAACAGAGGAAGCCTCACATCCTGGAGACTGCGGCGCCGCTTTCCTCCGTGCACTTTCCAGGATGAATAAAGTTGCTGTCCATGACTATTAGGCATAACAATCATTACTGGGATAATATTGCATCTGATGGAGCTGTAATGGTTGCAGGAAACTCTCTCTCTCTCCCCTCCCCCTCAGCTCCACAAAGTGGGCTTTCCTAACAAACAAAAATCATTCCACAATGTCAGCAGTCTTCCTTAGTTTTTGCTTCCTCAGTAAAGGAGCCTTATTTTTCAAGTGGCATTTTAGAAGACTGCACTAACTACTGCAGAATACCCCTGCACTGGCTGGAAGATATGATGGGGGGTATTTAATAACTTTTTTCCTTCTCCTTCTTTGATTTCAAATAGTTGTTTGAAGGCTTGGGAATTGTCTACAAAGCAACAATGTGCAATGCAATGCTTAGCTAAACAACACCTGATTTTAGAGGCCCTATCCCTCAAAGTAAACGAGTGCCTCAGGTAAATATCTAAACTGATTATGTGAATATTAGACCCCTTAAAAGAGCCAGTTCACAGAGCAGAGGCCAAAAAATCCCAGCCAATATAAAACATCAGGATGACAGGTGCCCTAAATCTCACAGCTATCAGGTGCTTGGTAACTTCTCTGGGCTGTAGGATTCACCTCCTTAACTCCAGGAGTTTGATTTTCTATAAATAAATACAATAATAATAATAACGGGAGGATATATCTCGTTCATGAGATGTCTGGCAGGAATGTTACTCACTCTTCCACAAGAGCCGATGATTAAAATATTTCTGTAGAATGTCAGAGACAAATGGGTTTCAGCTCCTTGCTTGGTTTTCAAGCCCTCAGATCCTCATCTCTCAAGAAACTCCTCATTGTGAAAATTTAAATCTCCTCAAAGCACTTTCAGTCCTTGATGGAAATTTTAGACTTCTAAAGTTGAACTTATGCTGAAAGGAGAGAAAGGAGATTGAAGGTGCCGTATCATTTGGAATGGATTTTCTGGAGACAGATCTAGAGTGCCTTTTCCTTCTCCTCCTCAGACATTAACTGTATTGAGATCAAAAGCTCTCCAGGGGTTCAGGTGGTCATCCACCATCAAAAGTCTGCAGTAAGTGCATTCTGAATACCTCTACTAAATTAAGAGACATAAGTTGAGGAACGTCACCAAAAGTGACTTTTGACTTTTCCTCATGAGCTAAATATTCCATTGCTCACAGATGCCAGGGCAGAGGATACTGCTGTTCAGGCAGAGTGCTCTGGATGACTGGAAAAAAACACTGCAACACAACCTGCAATAAAACCTTTAGTGACTGGGAGGGCGAGAAGGGAATCTGAGGATTGCACTTTCAAAGGTGCCTGTTTCATTTTCAGACCTTTGTGTCTTACTATAGATTTAGCTATTAGGCTAATTTGCATCTCTCTCCTTTCCCACTGCTCCAGCAGCCACAGTCAGTTTTTTCTTAAACAAGATAGAAACTCCCTCTATTGATTTAGATGGAATAATAAGCCTGTTGCTATTAAAATCCCCCTCTATCTACAGCAAGAATGAGGCTTTTCTAATACAGTTCATAGTGTCTGAAGCGTGTTTAGAAAGGGATCCAGAGATATCTGCTGTCCTATTAGACAAAGTAAAGAGCTTGGGAGACACTTAAAATGATTTCTTACTTCTCTGTAGCACTGTTCTCAACTCCTTTTCTCTTAAGAATCCAAGCAGTGACAAGTAATGACAGTAAATGTTTGCAGAGGTCTGTTCACCATTTACACCACTGTCAGTCAATACCATGTATCTCCAAAATTAAACTTCCCAACAGCTCATTATATTTGCCTGTTCAGTCATGCATGCCTTCAGCATATTTTCACACTGACAATGCAGAGAGTTTTCATTTCCAGGGCATTTTATAGAAATATTTCGTCCCTGACACGGTGAGAATAGCATCATACATATTACTGGAGGAGCACTGCAATGCTGAGAGAAAGGGAGGCAGAGAGAGCAGCTCTGTCCAGGTTCCTCCTGGGCTTAACCAGGGCAAAACCTCAACGAAGCTGGAAAACTGTGGGACAAAACACAAGTTTTGAAACAGCACAGAGGCTGCAAAAGATCTATAAAAGTCTATCCAGCACTCTGGATAACACAAGCAAGATGTGATTTAAACTAAGGCCATTCTTGAATGGATTTTTCAAGTTTTGATTTTTCAAGATCAAAAGTTGACAGAAGCTTATCTTGCACACAGAGTCTATTTTGGGGAGGAGGTTTGCTAAGGAAAGACCCAGGCTTCTTGGAATATTTAACTCAGGGTTCCTTCCAATATCAGAAAATAAATATGTTCTTTAAAGAAATCTCTCCCTTTATCCCACACAGCTACTCAGGATCTGTCTTAGGAATCCCTGAAAACTCCCAAGAGCAGAATAAACAACCGGTTCCTCCAAGCCCAGTATGAGCTTCATTTAGCCCTAAGAAAATTCACTGCTGCAAACCTGGAGCAGCATTTCTAGGTCACATCCCCTCCAATTATACCCAACTTTCTCCCTCAGCAGCCTCTGCCTTTAGGAACTTCCCAGTTTCCACGGACAGGGCAGAAAAAACCATAACACCCCCCCAAAATTTCATCTCTCCTCCTTCCAACTAAGCCTCACAATAACTCTGCAGGAGTTTGTGTTAATTTAAAACCTCAATATCAACCTAAAATTCAGCATCCTGTAATTTATTGAATCACTTGTCAATGATTTTAGATGATTGCATGTTCTGTATCTGCCTTGACCTCGATGCCTCTAACTTGACTATATCTGGCTAAAATACAATGAACAATATAATGTTCATCTGGCTAAAATATAATGAACAATAACCAAACTGAATTCAGCTTTTTGGCATCTTTGCTATTCAAAGTCAGCTATTCAGTGTTTTCTTATCACCATATTTTCATCCTTGAACTGCTCAACACCTGCAGATTGGCTGTTCCTTTCACCTGCTCACTCTGTATTTGTATTTCTCCAAGACATGAGGTATATGATAAAGTTCCTATTTTTTCAGTAGCTGAGTTCTCAAAGTCATAATATAAAAAAACTTTACATACAGAAGAAAACCTTTCTTTACCAATTTTCAGGCTGGATTTTTTCCAGGAAGAACACAAAAAACCCCCAAATTACACTGTCTAAGAAAAAAAATTGTTTATGTGTAGACAAATAATTTTTGAAAAGACACCAAGTTTTACACATGTCCATTTTTTACTCAATCAATCCATCCTCGTTTTCAAAAAGCATTTTTATAGTGATATAGTAAGTAATTAAATCTTCAGTCAACTCTGGTTGGAATAGGTCTTAATTAGACTGCAAATATGGAAGGAAAATATGCAGTAACACATCCCATGAACACAACAGGCCCCAAAGCAAGAATGACATCATCTTCAGAGATCAAAAAAAACCCTCAAAACCAAAACTAAACAGAAAAAAAACCACCCCAAAAAGTAAGATCAACAAAAACTCACATCCAAGCAGATAAAGGAAGGATGAAAAATTCTTTGGGATTCCTGGCACTGACCATGAAATCAAGACAGATAAAAACAAGAATAAATCATAAGTATAAGGAGATCCCGTCACTGAATTCTCTGGCACATTTGGAAACAGGGGCTGTACTTCAAGCACTCTGATATTTGCAGAATAGAATTGTCTCCCAAAGCAAGCTCTTTACAACAACCTCCTGCTACGTGTTATGAATTTATTTTGCCCACGTTCTCCTGCCGTATTCAATAGCCATTCCTTTTAAAGGAAATATTTACTGTACCATGCTGGACCATTGCATCTTCCTTCATCATCAGCTGGCAGGTTTATTCGAACCTCAGGCTGCCAAGTGCAGCACTCCTGTGGTTTATGGACTGTTGACACTTCCCTTACACCACCCATTGTCCCTGGGAATCTAAATCAGCTGCTTCGACCTCCAGCCTGATGCAAATTTAAAAATCTGGAAGTACAATGAATTCTAAAGAGGAAAGTGTTCACCTGACACAACATCCTACCAAGGAGAGAGCATGGCCAAGCTGAGAATGCAGGACTCAGAGGAGACTTGATTCCAGAATTCATTCTGTCACTGAGGTCACCACATCCCTCTGTAGCTCAGTTCCTTACCAGACAGAACATCTCCAGGTACAAACATCACCCAAGAATAGACAATATCTGTGTATTATTGCTGCAGTGGTTAAAGCTCTACAAGTATCAGAACATGGTTTCAAAGCAGCTTTTGCACAATGAAAGGCTTTTGGAGAGTCTTCTTTCAGTTTATTTGTGAAATTCAAATTATGTCAAGTATTGCTGGATATTCCTGTGGATCACCAGGAGCTCAGACAAAGAGCAAATAGTCACTGCCCAGAGAATCCCTGCAGAGCCATCCTGCAGCTGGGGACATTGGGGAAAAAACCCCAATAGTTCTCCATGAAAGTTTCTTAAATCTCAGATTTCCAGCTCAAATATTAAAGGAGCTTTGGGAAATCTTCTGAAGATTTGCAGACCCACATCTTTTTTATATCAAAGGAAGTTTTGTGTCTGTAATTTAAAAAGGAATCTAAACTATCTGACAGCGAATGGGTAAAATATACATATATGAAGACCTTTCAAATATGGATATTCATATCCATGGGGAAAATTATTATACATTAAAAGTTATCATTTCTTGTTTGGTAAACAGACGGAAAGTCAAACAGCCAAAGGTATGTTAACAGTGTACTTCATTGTGTGTTCTGTGGACATACCTTATTTTAATTGTCATCAGCATACAAAACTAAAATTGCAAGCTGGTAATGCAGAACAGAGTTGTGGGAGGAGGAAATATCTTTTCCCAGAGCAGCTGGCATGGCTGAGGAAAACATCTCCAATCTTCCAAACACAGCAGCCTTTCTGCAGGTCTGAAAATGAGTTATTTTACAAAGCTAAATGCATGCTCACAGTGATTTCTCGGAGTTTAGTTGGCTACACGATCATTAGAAGAGCTCTGAGGAGAGAGGGAATTGGTACCTGTGAAGAGAAGAAGGTGCTAAAGGGGAGGAAGGAGGGACGTGCCAGGGAGGGAGGAGGACAGGAATGTGTCTCCAGCAAGCTCCTGGGCTTTGGTGCCCCAAGTTTTGCTATAGTTTGGTTTCAGGTTCAGCTTTGGGAAGTATTTTCCTTATTGATACGAACAGAGAGGAACAGAGACAGAGTTTGCTGGTAAAAGCTTGGGAATGGCAGCTAGGAGTTGTGTGCTTGATGGATCTCCCCAGAGGTTCATTGGTGTCCTGGGAGAGGATATCCCATTCCCTGACACACAATCCATCAGTAACCACCAGCACAGTGAGGACTGACAAATTGTCAGAAAATTACTTCTATTGTTTGGGTTTTCAGGGGTTTGGTTTTTTTTTTTTTCTTCTCAGTATCTGTTTCCCAGGTCACATATTTGCTTGAGCAGACGATGAAGTCTGACAGGCTCTATCCAGATTTTGGTTCTGAAAACTGACAGGAATTCACTGGGAATAGTTCTGGATGAATCAGAAGAATTCTCAAGGGAAATTCTGGACAAAAAATTATGTATGCTGCTCTAACCCCACTGTACAAAACAAGCCTAGAATCCAACACGTTTACAAAATACATCTAA
>VZSR01003183.1:43087-76642 GCA_013398615.1 Brachypodius melanocephalos | reverse complement strand
TTTTGTTAAAGTCAAGGTTTTCTTAGAGAAAAACAATTCCACAAGAAGGTTATGATGAAAGGGTCTATGAGAAATAAGTAGTCCTTTACTCTCAAATGTAAGGATCTAAGGAAATTGCATTGTGGAACTGAGCTTATCAGGACAAGCCCAGCAGTCAAAAGGTTTTTTTTTTTCAGCTGACTCAATGGAAATGTCTTTTAAAGAAATGAACAAATGTCCATTATTGGCTGTCAGAAACTCGTACTGTATGGAAACTGCATTATGCATGCAAATAAATATTTAAACATTGATCATATCTTAGTCTAATATTGTACATAGCATTTACATAAACACAGTCAGTTGTAATTGCATTCTGTATATTTTAGTTATAAATCACAGAAAATAGGACAGAAAGGTGTGCATTTATGCCCATGGACCTATAAATTACAGGATATTTTGAATCAGGAGGGATCACAAGGATCACTGATTCCAGATCTGAAGTGATTTGTCCATACAGGGATCAAAACTGTGGCCATGGTGTTAATAGCACCACACTCTAATTGAGCCCATCTCAGGTTGTCTTCATAAAAAATTCATATCACACTGAAAAAAAGTGTTTTCCAGTACAAATTCTGTTCCATTTTAAATCCAGCCTCATTCACAACTTGTCTTCTATTAATGTTATCACTTTCAGTGGGATTCAAACAGAGCAGAAGTTTCACAACTGGATGAGTTATTCTTGGGCCATTGTTGATCGAAACCAGATCAACTGTGTTTCTTATCAAATATACTCACAATTATAAGGAAAGTGTTCTGTGTGAGACTACTGTGGCATAACCTTTGAAAAGCATTAGCAGTCAAAAATAATAATGATATTATTATTTTACACCTCGTTCATTTTTACAGAGATCTGCAGAACAAACCATTAAAGATGGTACGACATTGGTGCATTGCAGCATTTTTTAAATTTCCAGTATAAAAATTTCCAGGCTTCCTTCTACCAAAAAAAACCCAATTCACAGATTCACCTGGGTGTCTTCAGCAAGACTGCAGTTAAAATTTTAAAATTACATTATTAACAGCATTAAAAATATTTAATAATTAATAAAAGTATTAGTAATAACTGACAATAATAAATAAGTGGTTATTATGTAACATAATAATATTTATAGTTGTACATTATATAATATATAAATTTATTAATTTTATTAAATATAATTTTTATTAATTATTGCTAATAGTTAATTTAAAATAATTAATTCCCAGTAATTAATTTAAAACAATTAATAATTAATGACTTCAGTTAAAATTACAAAATTACATTAGTAAGTGCCATTAAAATTACAAAAAAATTACAAAAAATTACTGCAGTTAAAATTACTGCAGACTAAAATTGGCAGAGGCTCAATTCGCTCATTTAATTATTTTAGTCAGAACAAACTTAAGGGAAATGGGCCTGAAAGAGTGATTGCAGAGATCGCTCTTCAAAAGTCTTTCTACTTGTCAGAAATCTGATCCAGAATTACCAGTCAAGTAAATTTGTGCTAAAATAAACTTCCTAAGTTGGCAGTTGCCCAAATTACTTCAATGAAGACCTTGAAAATCCTAAATTGACTTTAGGGTTAACAAAGTATGATATTATCACAGGGATGAATTACATCTACAGTTGGGTTGGTGCATCCTTCTCCCCTCCTTGACAGTTAAATGATTCATTAGTAAAACGTGTGAAAAAAACAACTTTCACACAGAAAAGTTTCGTTAGTTCTCCAAGAGGTACACAAATATATCTCTCCTACTTTTGTATCCACTCATGAGTTCCATTATTAAGAACTCACAATCATCCTCTGCCTCTTAGGTACACCACAAATTACTTGAGACAGCAATCCAGAGGCCATAAAGGGAAATCTTTAGTATTTTGTAAAAAGAAAGTCTTTATGCTCTTTCACTCAGTGATATACATCATGTTACTCCTCACTTAGTTCCACAGTGGACCCATTTATGAAAAATTAATCATAACAACAGCTACTGACAAACATGCCATTGATGGCTGTGATTGGATCATAGAATCAACCCTGTGAAACTTCATAGCAAAGAATGCACTGCTCAGGCTTATACAAAACTTCCAACAGATTATTTTGAAGTGTTAAGGTTTCCAATAACATGCACAGAAGTACCTCTCTTGGTTTGTCACTAAATAAATCCCAACTAGCCTAGTAGGACAATACTGTTTTCCACTCTTTGATAAGGAAACAAATACATGCAGTCTGTTTACTACAAGTTCTAGACATATAGATAAGAGCTTTTGAAAATTATAAAGCACTTGGAAAAGAAAATAGATCTTAGCTTGTCTTCAGAAATTATTTGAAAACTGAAGCTGTCTAAAAACATAGCAAGATGCTTTTGTAAGATATGTACAAAGGTAATGGCATCAAAGGTGATTTAAACTTGTAACTATGGAAACCATATCCTTTTTAAAAAGCCAAAGCCTGAGATTACTGAAATTGAGAGAAAAATAATGAAACAAGCTATCTTTTTTACCTGGACATTTCATCAAAGGACAAACTACCATACAGGGAGACTACTCACAACCCCTGAAGCAAAAGTTATCCCACACCCTGAAAATGCAGGGAGAGCTTTTTGGGAGCCAAAATGCTGCCCGACTTAGCTCTCCCTAGACACTCAGCCCTATTTCCCTCAAATTTCACATGAAAGGTCAGAGCCACACATGCTGTGCAAATTCAACACCTTCATTTGTGCATCTTAATTTGTAGTGAGAAGTGAAAAGATTAACAAAAGGACCTGTGATTTCCTTGACTGGGCGTGCTCCACCCTAATTGAAAGTACAACGACATTCCTGCACCTTCCAAATTCTCCCACTGAAACAGGGAAGATGCTGCTAAAAGAACAAGAGGTTGTTGAAGCAGGAATATCTCTCACACAGGAAAAATCTAAATTATATCTGATGAAGTATGACATTTTTTTAAAAATTTCTGTGGAATATTTAGAAAAATCTTTGTTCATGAGCGAAGGTACTTTGCATCATGAGGAACAGCTGGAGACAAAATGGGTCCCTCATAAAAGCTTTTCTGTGAGAAAATTAGACCTAAAATTGCTGCCTGGAGTGGCTAATTCTTAAGAGTATTCCTTTGCTCTACTGATTGCAAGAATTTATGGTCACATACAGGTCCTCACAATTTAATTTATCCAATGTGTGAGGGCTCATAGGGAACACAAAATAGGCTTGAATTACAACTGTTGAAACATACTGAGGAAAAGACAAATACAAGGAGGTTTTTCCAGAATCGGAGAAAACCCAGCAATTCATCATTTCTGGAGGAACAGACAATCAAAAATAAGGAACTGTAAGCTAAGAGTAAATAACACCCACCTGTGTATCTGGAGTTAGTGGTCATAAGTGAACTAGGGTTCAAAAATACCTTTAAAATTACATATTAAAAGAGTTACAGCTTTTTGCAGCCCATTTACAGATGATACTTAAACACTATCAGTAGCATGGTCATGAGAAGTATCAGGATAAGACTTGAGCAACCAAAGCTGCAAAGACATCAGCAGGATCTCCTGAAAGAATTAAGAACCTAGCTGTGTTGCATTTTTATTTTATAATCTCTTTTTTTTCAGTGTTTTCTTTGTGCAACCTGACAGAGATGCTAAATTATGCACTCTTATACACATAAAGTCTTAACTACTTTGTGAAAATATACAGCATAATTTACTTTCCCTTTGTAAAGACATCAGCATTTACTACAGCAAATGCAGGACATTACAGTAGCTGGTCATTAATGCCTAAGCATTTATTTAATTACCAAGAAAATCAATAAATTTAGCATTTAGAAACAGTTTGATTTTTTTTCAAAGATATAAATATGTGTCACACCTTGATTTTACCACAAGTAACATGCTAAATAATAAAAGGTGGTACCACTGCAGGTGCATGTTAACCATTTAAAAATTCAAAAGCCAAAAGCATCACTCTGGAAAAAAAATAGAAGTCCTTATGAGTTGGGGAAATACACGTTTTATTTTAATACTTATCACTGTGCAGTTCTCAAAGTCTCATGTGAAGCTGGCAAACACAGAACAAGAACTTGATGAGACATATTTATAACTGATCTACAAAATGATTGTCAAAGCCAAAAAATTAAGTGTAGACTGGAGGAACCAATGGCAAAGTGAGTAAAACAAAGTAAAAATATAGTAGCCCTCAATATTTAGTTCCAGGACTCATTTGCAGTATCTGAGTGTTTCTGGTGGTCTTTTGGGTGAGTCAGATATGAAATAAAGGAAGACATGGATTTTACAAGATCCAGCTTCAGTGATTAGAGGTGTGAAGGTAAAAGATTCTCAGAAAAGAGGGGGCATTTGTGCCAAAGTTACTTGCCGATAAATTTTTAGGTCATTGTGGTCTCAGAGCCCCTCAGAGAATAACATGCAGATTAATAATATGCAATAATCTGAAAACTATGAAGAAAGAGTGCCAGATCTCTGGCTGGAACATGTCCCATTCTGGGATGTGGAGCAACCAGAGATGATTTCAAGACTGTGGCCAAACAATTCTCATATGGATATGCAGCATCTCATTCCATTCCTGTAACCTAAAGACTGATTTTAAGGCTTTTCATATGTTTTTGTGCCTGAAGGCTTCCCTGGAAATGGAAGGAAGGTAAACCAGCCCTGACAAGAGGTTAACATTTCACAAAGGCACTGAATCCACACCAAACCAAACACACTTGGGGATGTTTTAAGGAACTATGCTTAGGAGCCTGGGTTTGTGGAGACATAAAATGCTTAGGTGGTAAAATAAGCCCAGTAAAAATTCCATCTCCACTCTTTAAAAGGTTCTGATGATTCAGCTGTTGCAGAATTGCATATTTTTGAGCTACAAAAGATATCAAGACATCATATACTACTTACAGTTCCCAAAGCTAAGGAAAATAATATATTTCAGGAAAGGTGAAAATGAAAGGTCAAAAAGTTACTATGACTCAGTGGAGATGGTGGAACAACAGACCAGTGTCCAAATCATCACTCTTTGCTTATTATATTATCAGCTTTCTTCTAATTTTTATGTAACGGATTGAAATAAACAGATTGGCAACAGTAAAAATAAAAAGAAGACACTTGCAGCTTGTGTTAAAGAAACATCAGTCAGTCCTGACCTAATTAAGGATATTTTTTCAAGAGTACTCCCTCATAATGAAAATATAAGCCTTCCCCTGAAATGCTGCCAGGGAAACCTTCCTGTGGGATTATAATTGTCTACAGCAGTAGAGAATTAGAGTTACTGGTGCCCCAAGTGGTTTTCCACTAATGAATTGTGCTGCTTTGTTTCACTTCTTGTTTAGATGTTTAGATTTCTTTAGGTCTTTGCCATTGTCCCTCCCCCAGAACATATGTTCTGCCAAATGTGGGGAAGCTATATTTTGGGTTGTAATGGCAGGCAAATGCTCCATTACGTAAGTTAGTTCTTAAAACATTAGTCTTGTTGCAAAGAGAACTTGAAGTGCACACTGAATGTTTAGTGAAGGCAGAAAACAACATTCAGTGTTGTAGAAACAGTGAGGCAACAGAACTTTGGAAAGGATCAGATATGTTCATTCCAAAAGTATGTGCAAGAAACTAATCAAACGATTTATACCAAACTACAGAATAAAAGCATTGTGCATAGCGATGCTAAAAAAGGGATTTCCTCAGTGTTTTAAGCCTCCTTCATGCCTAGCTAAGGTGACTTGGAAAACACTTGAGCTCAGAGCTGTCCATCCCTTCAGCCAGAGGTGACAGGGTTTGGAAAGTATTAGTCAGAGTCATGATGATGATGGCACTTGCGAGAGAAAATTGTCATGATATTTTTAAATGGCCTGACAAGTTCATCAGCAGTTAACCAGAGAAAGCTGAAACCCAGACATCTCCAGCCCAAAGGGAAATATTTTCATGAGATTATGAGGGATCTTATCTATTCTTTTGAAAATCTACCTGTTGTCATCAGATTTTAAAATAAAAATATCTGATTACACCCTTTGATAGCTGTACATTGGGTCATAAGCAGAAATGCACGTGCATCTGTGAGCCAATCTCTCATGTCACAATTGCACTTTCTCAGATGGCTCCTTCTCATTCTTTTTTTTAAACAGAAGACCAATATATACTAACAGGCACAACTTCGTATCCTTCTGTTGTAATGTACAGCTTTGTACACTATTTATGGGTTCTGTCACTTCAGGCTCCTATACAAAAATGGTGCTAAATCCACAGGGTAACTTTGGTGCCAGAATCACACAGAGTCTCAAAATCCTCAGTCAATGCCACCCACCCACCAGATGCTTAGAGATGTCTAGTTATGAGAAACAACACAGAATAATAAACAACCTTAATATCACAACAGATTCTTAAAACAGTGCAATTCCAGAAGGAATTAATGCAGGAAAGCTCCTAATCAAAAAGGCTGGCACTTGTCTCCACTTGGAATATGTATGCCACATGCTTTGCACAGTTACTAGACACCAGGAATATCTCCATTTCATCAAAATACATTTCTCTTTAATGTTGTTAAGTGCATATGGCAACAGCCTCCTAGCTGGATGGTGCATAGACAGGAATATATAATAGTTAAAGCAAACCAGTCTGAGGAGGGGGAATTAAAAGCAGCATCACTTGATGGATACCACAGGGTATGTTTGAGAGTGTGTTGGTATTTTTAAAATTCCTATGAATCTTTAAAACACATCCGTTTTACAAAAGATGATGAATGTGGTCAAAAATGGTCTCCACTAAGTTTATTTTTCCTCTAATGCAAATTGGTTTTAAAATGGAAGAATCTATTCACCTTTGTGAATATGGATGTGCTCCATGAAAACATTTTTGCAACATCTTTGCATTTTGCCATTTTGCTTTATTTCCTTTTTTTTTTTTTTTTAGGAAATCCTCCAACATTTTATTCCTAGGCAAAGCTGGAAGATACTGGAAGCAGCAATATTTAGGGCAGTGATCAAACCTTGATGCTAACTTCCCCAGCCTTCACTGAGCTTTGGACCCTCAGTGTCTAGGTCAGTCAGTTTATAAAATGTGATAATTTGCCACACACACAAACACACACACCAAGGAAAAAACAAGGTTCATGAAACACCGTTTTGAAATTGTGTTTCAGCTCCAGAACTCACCTCATTCCAGAGAATCTCTGAATAAGATACAATGAGCTTCAGCCCGTGATCTCTTTTTGGGCAACCCCAAATTTATTTCTGTAGCTCAAAGCAATGCTGGGGCAAGCCAGGTCATGTGCAAAGTGGGGTTTTATTTTACTCTGGTGGAGCTTGCTCTTGGTATGAGAAACACAAGATTTGTTTGAGGCAGTGCTTTAATTTCTAGGAACCAGAATAAACTTTCTATCTAATCCTTGGTCTTTCCAGATGAAGGTGTTCAACATTGCCTAAATTATTAATTTTGCCAAGTGACAGTGTACGTCTTCATCTATAGAAAGGAATTTTGAGCCCCTACTGAGGACACAGTATTAGTTTTTTCCAATATATCAGCAGTTTAAGCATGGACAAGTCACTTAAACTTCTTTGAGTGTTAGTTCTTTCCACAACAGGATGAGATACTATGAAGAAGACAATTTACAATGTTTAGAAATACTTTATGACAATTTCATTATATATTTGTCTCAGAAGACAGTATTTCCACAAAAGATTGTGGGTACAATTTCAAATAAATGAGCTGTTATAACAGTAATAATTCTTTTCTTGCACTTCTATTGTTATTTTTAATTGCATTTGTTCTCAATGTCAGAATTTGTAGGGTTGTGATGTTATAAGAACAACATCATTTATGTTTCCCTGCTCATCAAAAATACTTTGACAATAATCACTCATTTCAGCCATGAGTATGAGCTACGTGCATGAACATTTAACTCAAAGGCAAACAACACTCAACTGACAGATTGTCACCATGGTGTTTTTACTTTGGTCCAATTCTGTTTATCATGAGAGGGAGAACAAGGACTCCCTGCACATTGATTTGTCCATCACAGAAATGTGCTCAGTGAAGTGGTGTTTGCAGCAGGGTGTTTCAGGTGTCTGTGCTCAGAGGGAGATGTTGGAGAAGAGCATTATTTGGCTCATTCAGATTCTGAATGTAAAATGTAATAAGTAGATACACAACATTATGGAGGGATGCCAGGGTAGAGAAGTGAGATGCAATAAAGAGCAATTCTCTAGCTCATCTCACCCTGGAGCCTGCAAAATTAAGCACACCACTTGTGTGGATTTGCTTTTAAAGAATCCCAGTTTTTTGTTCAGGACCACACCACCCACAGCAGTAACTCCTTGCACAGCATTCCAGCACTTGTGCTTTCAGCCATAGGTAGGCAGTGCAGGAACAATCAGGAAAAGGCAACACTTATTCAACTTTCAGAATACAGATGAGTCTTCAGACAATTTCACTCCAGCTTCAAAACCCACTCTAACTCCTACTAGAGCTGATGAAAATTATACCAGAAACAATAATGAGCTTTTTCTTTTAAACCCTCATTTCAACGTTCTCACTCCAAGGTTGCCTTAATGCAAGAGACAGTCGGTGGCACTGGTAATTGTGCAGAGCTCTACAGAGTTCATCCCAGATTTTTATGTGCTTTGCTCGACAAGGAAAGCAATGGCAGTGTCTGCCCTGCATCAGTTCCTCAAATCTAGAATTTCACAGCAATTTTTAGAAACAAGATTAATGTTTAAATGAAACTACTCCCGAAAATCAGGAGCACAGGAGTGTAACTGGATAATGGTATAATAAACTACCTTGGTTCCAGTGAAACCCAGACCAATAAATTAATACATGCTGTAATGTTGAGTAGGCTGCATTGATTTCCAGTTTTTTCTCATAGTACATACTCTCCCTGCTTTATGCATTAAATAGAAACAGAGATCATAGACCCAGGGACTCCAAATATTAACCAAGCATCACAAAATACCCCCACTTTTACAGTAAAATACTGATAGACGTGAAGTATTTTGTGTATTTGAAATAAAGTTAACAATTTTATATATACACCTATGCCATAAACATAATCATTCTCTCTATAAAATACTGTATTCCATCAGTTTCTCCCACTAAGTTATATTTCCTTGATACATCATTTCTCCTCTTTATTTTTTGTTGCTGCTGTCATGCACTGGCCTGAAATACTTAGGCATAAAAGAAACCTTACTCCAGTCCAAGAGTAACCATTGCCCAAGGTTTTTGACATGGTGGATCAGGATTCTTTGATCCTAAGAAAAGCAGAGCCCAGTCCATGGAGCCAAGGACCACGTGGCTCAAGCTGCAGAAATGGTATCTTGCACTGGGAAAAGACCCAATTCTGTAGGTTTTCTCAGATAAATCTATTGCCAGACCAAACCACAAAATGTGACTGACCATCAGGAAAAGAATAAAGGTAAAAACATCCATATTTTAATTTTATGTTAAATTATATATTTAGCTTGTGCACCTCTACAGATTTTTCCTCACTGAACTGTTAAAAGTATCTCCACAGTGACCTTCACTGCTGTATTGTCATAGTACCTAGTAATGATTAATTTTGTCATATGAATAATGTAATTTCTTGTGGATAGCAAATCTTCTACCTGATAATCACTTCTGGTTATCGAGGATTTATGTTCTACAGTACATCAATCAGAAAATGGCAGAACAAGGGGTTTAGTTCAATCCAAGGAAAAGCAGTCAAATCTTCCTAAGTCTACTGTATTTCCCATGAATATCTCTATAAAGTAGATAGAAGTGGGGTATTTAAACAAATTTTAATAAATCCAGGTCAATCCTGGATTGACTACTAAAATGTTACATCCCTTTTCGAGAAAATTTTTAGGGAAATTATTTTGGGAGAGTTATTACTCAAAGAATTCAATATTTAATGTTATCAGCCATAGTACTTATAATTTGCTTGTCAAAATAATCCTGAAATAACAAGGAACAAATACTCTTAATTACATTTAATTTCTGACTATTCTTTCTTTGATCAGGGAATAAGGAGGGACCCAAACTCATACAGCGGTTTTATGACTCAGAATTTAGCACAAATTGCCTACTGGCTTAGAATTTAACTTCTCTGACTTTCCCAGTTCCTAGAAAGGGCATTTATTCAGGAGGTGATTACGTAATTTTTCCTAAATTGTTATGTGAAAACTATAAAACACAAGAGCTAACCAGCAGCCTATTTACATACCAAAAGCTGGAGGCTGGTCTGTTGAAAAGTGTGTTAAATCCCTCAAAGCTTTCAACAAAGACTAGGCTGCAGCCTGAGAAATGTCTGAATCTATTTAGCACTTTCAGAGGAAAGCATAAGGAGCAAAGAAAAACCAAGGAAAATGTTTGGATTTCAACTTCCAGTATTTGGGTTTGCAAATAACTTATTCTAGAGACCAAGTACGGCTCTAGAGCACAAATGTTCCTAGAGCATAAAAATGCTGGGCTTTGTTTAGGCTCCCAAGATGAAAAGCCAAGCTCAGATTTAAATGTGCAAATATTGAACGCAATCAAAGCACTTCTATTTACTTGAAAACTTAATTCCCTGAAGAAATATTACAGCTTTAGGGATATATGCTAATTCTAATTGCATTTGTAAGCCAACTGAACAAAACCAAACTCCCCAAAATAACTTCTAACGAAAAAGCTACTCAGACCGTATGAAAGGTTCAGCAGATAGATCTCAATTAATATGCAGGCCTAACACAAGACAGGCTTAGCTAATTCTGTGGAGTGGGATGCAGCAGGAAATCTGCACTTTTAGTTGAATGTCAGAAAAGGTATTTTAACAACAATTAGCCTTAGTGTTTGAAGTTTCCAGGAGGTTTATGAAGCACCAACACAGTCCTATACCCCTGTTCCACAGTGGGAAGATGATCTCCATCATTAATACTTCCTCAGGGATAATTAGAGATCCTCCAGGGAGTACTGAAAATCCAGAAATTCTGATGCAGACATTTAGGACAGGAATAATTTCTGCCCTAAATTCTGATGCCAAATTTCATGCTTCCTTAAGACTGACCTAGAAAAACAGTCATTGTGAATTGAGGAGCTGGGATTGAAAAGTATTACTGAAGACAACAACATTTAGGCAATACCAGCAAGTCATGCACACACACACCTGACAGATTATTTGCATATTTCTATTTCAATCTCAGCATAAAGGTATTTAGGCAGGTGACAGAAAACAACCTATTAGTGTATTACTGCTTTTTTTCCTCAACCCCATAGTCATATCTACCATTATTTGACCTGGCTGACTCCATTCAATCTGACTCCATCTTCACCTGATTTCACACTTAAGCTTTAATATTTTTCTTTTTAAAAAATTTAGAATAAACAAAATCAAAAATTAAAAAAAAAATTAAAACAAAACAAAACAAAAAACCCAAAGGAAAATAAAAAAAATTTTAAAAAAAAGTACTCCCTCTCTAGAGACTCCCCAGGTCTCTCTAATCTCTCTCTTATCATTTAGGGCCTGACAGAACACAAAAAAGATTCTCGAATTTTAAGATCACGGTTATGGTGTGAAGAGGGGACACTTTTACCAGCGCCAAATCTGTTGACAGGGATTAAGTCCACTAATGCTTGAGGAATTCAGTGCTTCCAAAACAAGTCATTATTTCTGGCTAAAGAATTCTGTGCCAGGACCTGACAGCCTCCAGAAGCTCCAGCTTTCTGCTTAACAAAGATAAACAGTTATCTCTCTTAAATGAAAGAAACACAAAAATGAAAGGGATCCCCTGCACTTAAAAATATTTTAGTGATGAAGCAACCAGGAATCAATCACTTGCACTTGGAATTTTCCCCTCTTTGATGTATTAACACGTCGTACCCAGGAAATCAGACAAATAAGCAACTCAGTGGGAACCATTTCAACAAATCTGCCCATAAAATAGTGAAAGCTGAATTACAGTTCAGGTGCAGTAATTGGAAATGGGATGTTTGAGTAAGTCTATCATACCAAGACTGTAAGACACTAAAACTCATCTTGTTTCCAAACAGTCTGATTACCATTTTCATCCTTTGCCTCCAGAAATGGACATATTTTTAAAATATCAGTTAATTGCTCTGGCACATTTCTAAGAGGCAGATTAAACAATCTGGATTTTAAAAAGACCCCAGAATTATAGTTCATGACTAAATAGAATTAACTTGGGAGACTTACTCAAAATTTCCAAATCTCAAAAAAAATTATGATTTATGTCCATCAAATATAAATTATTTATTCTCTTTATGAGTTATATAAATCAAGCACCTTCTTCAAGTAGAAAGCAGTGGTATAAAAGACACAAACCACTGGTTGCTTCATCACTAAAATATCCTGCATGGGATTGGCGGTCAGGTGGCAAGGCTGGCTTTTAAACCTGCAGCAAACCAAGAGTAAATAAAAAAGGAAGAAATATGAATTAATACTAGCCCACAGGCAAAGCTATTCTTATTGTTTTCCCTTATGAGGATGAGGGATGAGTCCAGAATATCTGGGAAGGAGTCTGGAAGTTCCAGGTAGGGTGTGGTGCTCGTTTCCAGCACTGCCGTTGGATCCATCATTCCAACACCTGGGAATGGCCAGGATCTGCTCTCCTTCTGTCTTCCCAAACACGAGACAGACAGACAAACTGCCCTTCTATAGCAGCACAGCTCATACCAGCCTGGGCATAAAGACTGTCTATTAGGGAATAAGAGAGACAGGGGAAGGAACACACTCAGATCCTGGTTTTTTGCCTTTGGAAATGTAAGATTTAAATATCTGGTGATGCCATGGTGTTTCCAAACTGTAGGAGTGGTTTCCCTGGGGAAGAGGAAAACCCTGGATTAAGGCCCTGGCAAACCGCTATTCTAAATACAGTAAGCAAGGGGCTGACTCACATGCTCCCTCAGTTCAAATATGCAAACTGTTGCTAGAAAGTTCCTCGTTCTTGGTGTTACTGTAGGTTGGTTTTTGGTGCAGAAATTTTAATATTCCTAATTGTTCTCCCCTATTGGGCCCTTCCCTCAGAGCCCACCTTAACTCCCCCTCCCACACCAGGATATATAAATACCCCTGTCTGATGCTGGACTCTGCCTTTGGCCCCTTGTTACTGCTTTAAATATAGTGTAAACCTTCTCGTTTATTATTTTTGCGTTATTAAAATTCCTTTTCTGGACAACACGATCAAGGCTGCCTCTCTCCATCAAGTCACCATTGGGGCAGAGTCCTGAGGAAACTCAAAAGTGTGATCCAGGCTTGGACCTCTGGAAGTTTCACCAAACCTCAGGGGCTTTGCCTACAGAATAAATGAACTCATTAATTGTGAAGAGAGATGAATTTCATCTCCACTGATGGGCAAGGTTTGTAGTCCTCAAAATTTTTTACCACCAGTTCCTGAGTTTCATTAATTTATCCATCAGAGAGACACAAAGGAGAAACTGCTGAAGGAAATTACTTCCCCTCTGAACCAAACCAGACTCTGTCTCTGCAGCATCAGTGGGTAAAACCCATAAATTGTACAACCAGTTTTGCATAACTGGTAAAAACAGAGGTCCTGAACTCCTGCCCCAACCCCGTGAAGGTCATCAGCCCCCTGCCTGCTCCCATTCCATCCCATCCAACTTCCAAATCCAGCCTTTCCTTTTCTACCCTCAAGACTATTTCTGTTCCTCTGTGTTGCTAAGAAAATCTTGGTTTCCACCTCAAAAAGGCACTTAGTCTTTAGATAAATTTTAGGTGGTATAAGCAAGATTAGCAAAAATGTCCAAGTATATGAACATGTACAAAAGGCTGTACCACAATTAAATCCTTAGAGGGATGCAGTCAGTTACTTAATCCATTTATAGGATTTAGAATTCCTGCCAATCCAAGTACATCCATGTACTATCTAAGCCCATGTTACTTGCTTAGCTTGACTATTGTCAGAAGATTAATTGCTAAAGATAAAATATGAATGGCTGTGAAAAATCATAGCATACCCTAAGATCTTTTAATCTGTTACTACATTTCTGATCTCCAGACAGAACAGAGTACAGGAATGACCTGGCATGAAAAACCTTGCAAAATTTTACCAATAAATGTCAGGACTGGTCTGCTGGCCTCGAGCCACACAAGAAGAAATATGAAGTACATGAGACAGTTTTCATGATACTTATGATTTTTTTATTCATTGGTGAATTTATATTGGATGTTCTAGTCATAGAAACACTACACACCATTTCTGATCCTTCAAAATTTTGCACTAAAGGTCTTAGATTGTGATAAGGTCAGGACCTAAGAGATTTCTTGGTCTTTTCAATTGAAAGAGAAGAAAATACTTAAAGTAAGACTTTCACTTTATTTTGATCCTGACAGCTATAACTGAAACTTAAAAGTGGTAGTGCGTACCAAAAAATAAAAAGTAATGAAAAAGAATTCTACATGGCCTAAAAGCTTAAAAATTAGTTTATTCCCTATGGATGCCTAGCAAATGAGTTGATTTGATTCTCATTTTGTTCATATGAGTTCATTCAGATAATTTACTCTGAGCAACACATTTTCTGTGAAACAGAAGAGAGATTTTATTATTATTTTTAATCAGCTTTAAAGGAATAAACCTTTACTCACACAGCCTTCTTACATTAACAGTGATAATAAAAGCCAACCCTAATTAAAGTCATTTGGCCATTAAAAAAATGTTGCAGTTGACCAGTATAGCTTGAGCTTGCACTAAAATCTGATCCTAAAAATGATGGTAGAGCCCCTCACTTGCTTTATTCAGTTATTCTTTAAGAAGGAAACACTAACTCTAGGCCAAAACCTCTCCTTAGGAAAGTTTCCACAGAATAGCCTGGTCTAGAAACACAAAGGGTCAGAAAGTTATGCAGCCTAGAAAGGGAAATTGCAAAAGAAAGGTCATTATAGGAGGGTATGCTAAGAACACCCTGTCAGCTGCACAAGTGAAAAATCATACTTTCCTTTCTGAAAAAAACAAATATAACTACCAAAAAATGATGAGTTTAAAGTGTATTCTTCTCAAAGAAAGGTCTTCCAAGGGAAAGAATGCAATTTCCAGTATTTTCTTATGTGGAAGAGGCAGGAATAAGATCTTTTAAAAATAACAGGAAAACCTGGCATTTCTAGAAGCCTTCAGTTATTTTTCTATTCCAGTGGTTAAGAATTGAAAAAGTGCTCTTCAGAGATTACTGCCCATTTTTATTGTATTTCAATGTCCTTTTCCAAAATGTTTTTATCCAAGAGTTCTCCACAAATGCTCATATTCATCCTTGTTACCATTCTTGAGGACTTTCCTTCTTTTTAGCCCTGCATCTTTTAAAAGCCCTTCTAAACTTCCTAATTTTCAGGCAACCTGTCAGTGGCTTGATAAAAGCCTCAGAAGGCTGGGAAACGGTTCAGGAGTTGAAGCAACTAATAATAGAGTTCATAACACCTGCTGACATTTGCTTATCACTAATCACAGCCACCACTCAGGGGATTTACCTTTTTGGAGAGGCTGATGCCAGCTGTAAATAAGATGATGCAGAAAAAAAGTATTACAGATCAAAACCAACACAGTTCTTTTCTTTCCTCCTGAATTTTTATGTATCTTTTCAGACCACAGTTGCATTTCACATTCATTTTCTGAAGCACTTCAGCTCAAACAACCCAGTTATTCAACTTACTCACGTGAAACAGCAATTACATTAGACAAAATTTTTCATCTAAATATTAACATCCCTTTTTGCTGTTTTTGCTCTTTGTACTCATCTAAATAAAAAACATATTTAGAACTTCATTGACATTGACAGTCACCACACTTTTTATAGTCAATACTAGAACATTCCATATCTGCTTCTGAATTATTCAACCAACAAGTCCAACAGTAAAATTCATGTTAAAACTGCTCTGTTTTAATCTCTGCCATGAGATTTCAGATAAAACAAGCATATTTTGCTCATGTTACCTGGTTGAACTTTCATAACCATCATGGATACAATGCCCCAAATTCTTGTATTTCTCTCCAATTTAGATAATCTTTGTACTAAAAGAATAATCAGCAAAGACAAGGGAAAAAAAAGCGAACCCTAAAATCAGGAAATGGTAATAACAAGTACTAAAACCACTTCCTTGTTTAAAAGGGATAAATACCGTGTTTCCACACATGTATTCCACATAGGTGAAAGACTTAAAAACTTTTGCCTGTAAACAAAACTATAAACAATTGCTGAAATAATTCAATACCAAAAATGAATCTTTATCGGACTTTCTGAAAATTAAATTACTATCATCATGTTATATTTAACATTATTCTAAATAAAAACTCTGTTTATATATTCTACAGCAAACATAATTTGTATTATAATTAATTACTCCAAATTAATTAATACAGGATTCAATTTTTTTTTCCATATCCCTAAAAATTTCGCCACCAGTCTCTGACAACTGCATGAAATAGAATCTCATTCTTCTTATGGGCTGAAATTTACTTCTCACTGAAAGATTATTTTTGGGTTTTACTCCACAAACAAGTATTGTCTGTTTATGAAAACTCCAGCCCTAAAAGAGAAAGAATTTGCAAAAACATAACAATACCAGAAACTATTTTTCACCTCACTACACTACACTAAATATCATGACTGCAATAAGTTTGACAAGCTTGGTAAAATTCATAAAAAAACCAAAACAATATTCCCCCCTGCCCCAAAATCCCAAATTTTACATTTATTTATAATTGCTAGAAATACCATAATATAACATTACACAAGAGTCCCGAAAAAGACTAAAGGAAACTTGGAAACTTAATTTTAGTAATCTTAAATTTCCTTAAATACTTACATTTCCTAAGAAACTAGAGGAGTCTTAGAAACCTTGGGTTCTGTAGAAATATTTCTGCAGAGCTCTCCCAGCTGTAAAACAAAAAAAAACAAAGTTTCATGAAACATTTGGACTCTGGTAAAATATTTTATATTTGGGTAAATTCATAACACAAGACCTGATGCTGCATTTTTGCATATTGATCTTGAATTAGAATAAAATTTCATAGTCTCTATTAATTTCTACATTAAAAACCAAATAACTCCAGTTGTTCATCACAGTGAAAAAGTTCTGCTAGGTTTCAAATCTTTAATAGATTTTTTTTCCTTACAAACTTTGATATAATTAGTTTTCCAAATCACATGGGGGACATTCACATTCAGAATAATTTAACATTTGCTTTTGAAGCTCTTTCAACTGATACCAATCTACTGATACCAATCTACCTCTGCTTCTGAAGCAGGAGAGCTCAGCTAAATCAACTGCAAATTGACAAGAGTAAAATAATAAGAAATGCATAATCATAGAGGAAAACGAGATATTAAGTGATTTTTGCAAGAAACATTTGCATTGGGAACAGTAATTTGCTACAAGATATATGCAACCACATTTGCTACCATAAAGAAGTGCTTGCCCTTTTTTTAACCCACAGAACTGCTCATTTGTTGGAATTTGTGTTTATTTCAAGCTTTTGTTAAGGCAGGGTCTTTGATCTTCACCTGTGTAGGCCATAAAGAATCTTTATGCCACTTTTTCCCTAATTTCCTAGATGAGCCTGTATTTTAGCTATATAAAGTTATCCCCACCTTGCTTGCAGGAGAACATGGGTAGCTCTATTTTCTGCCTTAAATACAAATCATTCATCTGCTAAAAAAGCTTTTGAAGGACTGAAGGGGTGGGAGGTTTTTTTTGGGAGGGGGGTGGTGGTGGTGTTTTATTGGGTTTTGGGTTATTATTTCATAGGTTTGGAGTTTATTTGATTTTTTTTTTTTTTTAATTCTGAAAATACTTCTGCTATTGTTCTGTAGTTGAACAGTTAGCAATACTCACAATTCATATCTCGGAATGAGCCGAGCCATTGCAAGGCTCCTAGTGGTTTTAACGGGATCAGGATTTGGTGCTGTAAAACAACTGGCTGCTCTCCTCCTAAACTCTGTGAGACCCATAATGTCATTTATTATGTGGTATTAAAACCATGGGTGGTGTAATGCCTGCTCTCTGCATCATTCTCCTGTGTGCCAGCTGTAGCTTAACATCATATGTAGCACAACTCACTGCAGTAAAGTTTCCTGGGAAGGAGCTGCAATACATAGTAATTAAAATTACAGCAGGATTTGCCTTCTTAACCTTAATAAGCAGTTCTGTAAGTGTACAAAAAGCAACATTGAACACACTGACTTAAAAAAAAATGGGTATCTGCTTAAAGCTGATTTAATTTGAAGAAGGAGAGAAAAAAGTTTGCTTTCATTTGCCTGATTTCTGAGGAACTTTCCCACTGAAGTTACACCAACATTTAGCTAAAAATATTCCTGTATGAAAATCAGATAATTCCTCACATGGGATATACAGTTTAATCTCTGTATTTCAGCAACACTGACAGTAAATTAGAAATGGAGAAAGGCATGAAAGAAAAAGAAGCTAAAGATAATTTTATTATTTTCACATGCTTCAATTATAGGGCAACCTCATTCATCCATTCTCTGGCTTCTAAATCTGATCCTGTTTAGATTAAATAAAAATACATTCATTTTGTAAGGAAGCTTTGTGTTTAAGTTTTCACTCACAGAGAAATCATAGGGAAAGCCTTTGGGTTTGTAAGTACTGCCTGTAAAGGGAACAAAGTTTTCCAGTAGGCACTTTAAAATATTCCAAATAATTCAGAGAAAAACCCAGATGGTTTACATATAGCAGACTGAGAGAAAAGATTTGTGTGGAGGAACCATCCAAAAGGAAATAGAGAATCCAAAATTCAAATGCTTACTAACACACAGTGATTGTGTAAGAGTAGCTTTAGCAAGGGTTCATTCCAACAGGATATGCATAGGAACAAATACAGAGCAAGTGGAGAATGGTCTCCTGTAGATGTTCACTGTCTGTTCTAAAAGAAAAATCTTTAACATTTCCAAGTACTAAATACAGAGAAAAAGTTACTGTTGTGGAAAGTCTCCAAATACACCAGAATATCCAAACATGGGGGTCAAGTTCAAACCCAAAGTGTATCCAAAAACATTGTAAATAGAAAGTAGTTGATGGTGCTGAAGTGCCAAAGGATCAAATAAAATCTTTAAAATGTTTATTCAGAAGGAAATTTGCATCTCATATAGGGAAGAAACCACTTTTGTTTTCCTGTGAACAGCACTGAATCTGGGAGAAAGAGCTCCCACAGATAAAAGAATAATCACAGCAATCCACAGTCTGCTCTGCATTTCCATTTTCATGCCCCTTCATGCTTTAAGTAAGTGAAAAGTGCTAATGAACTCTAATCTCTAAGGAACTGAGATGCAAAGCTGTGAAAAGTCAAAGGCTCTAGACTCTGCAAAAACATTGACTGGACAAATTGCAGAGCGTTTCTTGTATATTTTATTACATACCTGTAGGAGTGCACTCATTCTTAATTCATAACTATCAAAACAAACAAGAAGAGAAACGTCTACCTAGAAAAGTCAAGCCCAGGATCATAAACCACACAAAATGCTGGCTTTTCAGAACACTTTTCTGTGCTGGCAGAACTCAGCCCCTCTAAGTACAAGATTCAGTGCCCAACATCAATTGGCTGCTGTGAGGATTTTGCTGCCTCTCTCTGAATATTTTCAACAGCAGCATCTTTCTCTTTCTCATCTTTTTGGCTGAAATCAATCAGTCAAGACTCAATGGTGAAAAAAAAAAACCCAAAATGGGGTAGGAGTTGTGTGGGAAAGAAGCAGCTGAAACCTCACCCATTGAGGGGGATGCTCTGTTCTGAAAAGCCCTCTTTCCTCTTCCCAATGACCTTGGTGATCCCTCCAGTCTTGTGGCAAACAGTATCCATTTGTAACACAAAAAGTCTCATTTTTTATAGGTTGTATAAATCTTATCTAACAATTTCTACGACAGGAATGAAGTATTTCATGTCTGTCTGGTTACTGCTTGGTATTTCCTGTGTCACTGAGGAACATTTTCCATCCTAACCCCATTCCCTTCAAGGCTCACTTTCCACATGGAACACAGAAAAAGCCAGTGAATACAGAAGCAGAAATTAGGGAACACACTGCCAAACACTGTAGGTGTCTTCCTTCACAGCACCTAGTGTTACATCACTCTAGATATTTTTAAAGAAATTTATACAACAATCCAGCACCATTTATGGGTGAACATTTCACTTAAATGCTAAAACCCACCCAGGATTGTTCATAGTCAGAGTTGCTACCCTCTGTTTGAATAACTTTTTATATTACCTGGCCAGATCACAAATTGTTCTTTCATAATTTCTGGTAAGGGGATATAGGATCAAAAATTATATTGATCTTCACAAGTTGCTGAACACACTTTCCATCTCTTCCTTGCACCCCAAAAATGAAAAATACAGAAAATATCAAATAACAAATTGCACAATGGATCACACTGAAATCAATACCTATTTATAATATTTTACTTGAATAATCAAAGCAAACTAAAAAACACCAAACCCTCAGACACATTCCTGTATTTCTGGTTATTTGGTCAAAACAGACCTTCACCTAAACAGCCTGATTTTTATCTACAAGATTCACCTTCCGATACACTCAAACTGTCTTTCAGAACAACTTCCAGACATGTGAAAAAACATACAAACTTCTAGTTTTTGGAGATGCCAGAATCCCTCCCATTTTGAATCAGCCTGACTTGAGGAGCACTGAAATCAGAAAATTTATCAGTTAAAGTAAATCCCACTTTGGCATGTCGATCAGCCATGCACTGAAATCCATTTTTCTGGGGCAGCCTCAGGACACAGGTTTTGTCAGAAAAGCAGCAAGATCAGCTTCTTAGATTAAGATGCTAATTTAAAACCTCATCACACAGCTTTGTTTACCTACTTTCAGATAAACATTTCCAGGTTTCTGATATGCTATTCCTTAGGTAAGAACCATTTTTTTCTAAATCCAGTCATTCACAGATAGATTGTGACTAACAAAGTGAATGAATTTAAAGGAATATTTCATTGTACAAAGCACCAAAACAGTATGACAGATGAAGGCTAAGGCATTAAAATGTCACACCCTCTGAAAAAGGTTCCAGTCTAAAATTCAGATTGACACCAGCAAGGCAGCAGTTGCTCTATAATGACACTGATTTTTAAAACATAGCAAGATAAATGATCAAGAATGCCTGAATTACAGATTCTTTAAAAATCAGCCTTTGTTGATGAGAAATGAGGTAGAATTTGGGAAACCATGAACAGTGCAGCACACTCAAACAAAACTCATCCACGTCAGTAGGAAGTACGCTATAAAATCTCAATTAGCATAGCCTTTTAAAAAACATCCAAGTACCAATAGTTGTTGCATGGCTTTGTTTTCCAACCTTTCAAAACACAGTGTGTTCATTAAAAAACATCTGTCCTTATTACAACACAATATAATAACTGCTAAGGAGAACATTTTGCTTTAATTATTAGCAGATGCAGCATGCTTAGAAATGTTTCTTTGAACACAGAATTTGTGCAAAGGTGACTAATTATTGTGGCTAGTTTCATTCTTTAATCAAGGCAATGCAAGCACCACCAGCAGCAAATTTGTGTCCAGGCGGCTCCAGCACCCATTATGTTATGTTATGGGGTTTTTTTCCAGACAAGGGCAAGAAAATAGATTTATTTGCCTTCTTGGGCATCACTAGAACAGTTCTCCAGTGACTTCTGGTCAGCTGTCCTTCTGCAAGTCCAACAGCATAATTTCTCTTGCACAACTTTTCCTGCATCGGTAAAAATGGATTAATAAAAAGAACAAAAACCATGCAGCACTTACAATCTAGCCTGAGTTTTCAGATATGGGATTTATCAAGCAACACTTTCAACAGTAAATGTACTTGACATTTAGTTGCTGAAGTAAAGTAAATATAGGACCCAATAGTGTCATTTTTATGGAGTAGAACTACACTTCAGAGTATATGTCAAAAGTGAAATTCATTTAACTAAACTGAAAAGAACCATCTAAAACTGACAAGGGATATGAAAATAGGTTGATACAAACATTTCAAAGATTCTTTTACAAGGTATCCCTGAGGAGGAGAAACTGTTAGACCATCAAAGAACATTATCCTGCTACCTACAGAGACTCTTCATTTAGAATATTACATTTAAGCTGCAAAGACTTCACTGTCCATTAGAATCATTTTGATGCTCAGGTGTTGTTTCTCCTGTGATATTCTACACTCTGTGCTTGCTCATTAAATCCCACTATTTGTTTATCAAGAGCGTGTCAGCCCAACAACAAATCTGCAGCTCAAATTTAGACAATGCATATGATCAAGGGGAAAAAACAACACTGAATTCTCTGTCGCCTGGTGTGAACTCATCACCGCATATTTATATAACCTTGTTTTGGAACCTGCTGAAATGATACTGCTTCTGAACCTGCTCTTTTTAGGAGAGGCTGGGAAGGAGGAGTGGAGGTGTTGCAGGTGGTGTTAGGGAATGGATAGACTGGGAAGAGCAGCCACAAACAGGCTGAGAGCCTGTAGGGGGAAAATGAAGGATCAGAAGCAGCACAATGTGTGGCTGGGGTCCATTGTGGGCCATCTGATCAGGGCAAGCTGTCCATGAGGTCTTGCTTCAGCTGCAGGAAGCGTTACACTCCCAAGCTCTCATCTTGATGTGGGATTTCAACCACCCAGATACCTCCTGTGAAAGAAATACAGCTGTCCAGGAGAAAAAGAGGAAAAAATTTCAGGTACGAGGCAAACCAAATGGAGTAGGAGCATAAATGGATGCCCAGCAGCATGGGGAATTAACCAGGAGGCAGCCTGGGCTATACTGATCATGTCCTGGCTGAGTTCCTGATCTCAAGGAACATGGGTCTGGCAAAGAGCACAATCAGGAACTTGAATTTCAGAAGAGTTAACCTGTAGTTGTTTAAAGAATGAATGGATGAGATCTCCTGGAAGCTCTCCTCAGAGCCAGCAGAGCTGGCCACATTTTAGGATCAATTTTCTTAGGAGCACAAGGACTCTCCATCCTGGTGCATAAGAAATCAAGCAAGACAGGCCAGAAACTCCTTTTTTTTTACTGAGGGAAGAAAGAAATACCTGGAGAAATATAGATATCACTTCTGTGAAGATTATGGAGTAGATCCTTATAGAAGCAGTATCAAGGCAGCAAGACAAGGAGATTAATCCAAAGAGAACTGCAGTTGTAAAGAAAAGCCTTCTTGAGGAGACTTGCAGCAGTAGTTTAAAGGGCTCATTCTGTCCTGCATAACTACCCCTGCAAATCTCTGCTCTGTGGGGAGGATGTAGCAGAGCAGGTCTGTGTCTTCAGGCCATTTTATTCGAGTATTCCATGCTAGCATGGCCAGCTATTTATATTCCTGGCCATTATCCATGGATTTTTTCCCTAGATAAAAGGAGAAACACCATTATTTCATTCTGATGCTTTGGTATTTGTTTATTTTCTATACCTTGGGGAAGTAAAGCTGAGAATAGCTGAGAGAAAGAAGTGAGGGCAGGACAGGGTGGTCTTTGGACTTCACAAGAGTAGCTTGATTTTCCTACAGAAAGGATGAGTAACAACTGTAACTCACATGATACATGGGTAGAATTGGGAAGTCAGCACAGGGCAAAACAGAAATTAGTACTCTGAAGAATGTTTGCTTCATACCCCATGCAATGTGTGCCCACTTGGCCAGCTGAATTCAAACACTCAGCCACTGAGTACCTTTTCCCCACAATAACTGCTGATTGTGCTCTTAGGCTGCAGAGCACCTTGGTCCCAGTTCATGCAAAAAGGCCAATTTCCATCTCTAGAAGCCCAAAGAAATCACAACTACTTTATTATGTATGAACTTGCAGAAGGTAAAATCGGTTACTTGTAAACATTCACAAGCAAGCCATGCAGTAAGCTATCAGAATTCAATTATACCCAATATAATGTCTTACTGCAGGAAAACAATTAATCTTGTATTCAAAAGGATTGAAATGACCTTGAAATATTTTGTTGAGGAAGCAAACTTTTTAAAAGCCTTTGTAATCAGCTCTGCAACTAAAAGGGGGAAAAAAAAGAGCAAGAAAAGGAATTCACACCTGGGCTTTCTAGAAGAGAGCTGTATAAAATAACTGAATAAACAAAGCTGTGCATTTCAGATCTGATTGCCTACTTTAAAAAACAATTTCTAAAATAAATTCAGCCACATTTATGAAGTTCATTAGTTGATATGCATTATTATCTCATTTAATTCATAATCTGCAGTAATTTCCTCTTGCTTCATGCCAGGGGGTCACACCGAGTTTTCTATACAATCTGGTGTCATTTTCAATTTTTAATTCTTCTTCCATTTCTCCTACGTTTTTTGAAACTCTGCAGCTCTTATTCTCTCTAATTCTTGTACATTTCTGTCAGTGACTCATACTCAGCTCTCTCCATCATTTTTCCTCTTTACAGGAAGGAGTTTCCATGACCTGGGCATCTTGTGGTGGCTCATAAAACTCATTCTTCAAGCTAGCAGGAAGCCAGAAGACCCTGGAGAGAGCAAGTCCAGGTTATCACACCCTGTACTCACCAATGTTCAGCATCTCTATCTCTACCAAATGTCAGCTGTGTGGTTGTCCCTCAGCTCATTGAATTGCATTGTTCTGCTTTACCCAGTTTAATTAGACTCTACATCCATAAGGTCTCTTCTAAAATCACCCCTTCCAAATGCACCTTCCACTTAATCACACAAACAGAACTTTGCATGTTTCTTCAAAACAAGAATTAATTAAATGTTCTGGTTCCTTTGCTTCTGCTCACCTTCTTTCCCTTCTCCCACCTTTTCCTTCCACCTTACAACACAGAACAGTCTCTCCTCTTCTCTAATTTTTGCACTTGCTTAGTGATATTAAGCTGTGCTGGTTTGGGCTGGGGTAGAGTTAATTTTCTTTGCAGGGGCTGGTGTGGGGCTGTGTTTGGATTTGTGCTGAACACAGGGCTGATAACACAGAGATGTTTTTGTTGTTGCTGAGCAGGGCTTGCCCAGAGCCAAGGCCTTCTCTGCTTTTTGTGAAGTGCACTGGTGAGGGAGCTGCGGGTGCCTGGGAGGGGACACAGCCAGGACAGGTGACCAAAGGGAAAGTCCAGATCATGTGACGTCATAGAAAGTGGGGGGAAAATGAGGAAAAGGGGGACATTTGGAGTGATGGTGCTCTCTTCCCAAGTAACCATTACCAGTGATGGGACCCTGGTCTCCTGGAGAAGGCTGAACTCCTGCCTGCCCTTGGGAAGCAGTGAATTTTGTTTCGCTTTGGTTGTGTGCACAGCTTTTGCTTTCCCTATTAAACTGTCCTTATCTTGGCCCATGGGTTTTGTAGCTTTTACCCTCCCAATTCTGTCCCCAGTTCCACTGGCAGGGGAGTGAGTGAGTGGCTCCATGGGGCTGGGCTGCTGCCTGGGGTTAAACCACAACACAGACCTGCTTACATGGGTTTCTCTTCCCCTCACCCTCAGGTTCTCTGCTTTCAGGAGTAAAGGCTTTGTTCTGCCTGTCCAGCACATGACACAATGCCTGGCCCATGGTTATGTGTCATTACAGCTATGAAAATAATATTGCAAAACTATTAGCTTTGTTTAGAAGAGAAATCACTATTTTCTCTGAGACAAAGTAGATCTGGATTTGATTACTGTCTAAATCTCCTGTAAAAATACTACAGAAAGCCAAGACAAACTAGGGCAGTTCATTCCATGAATTTCTTGGAAATGCTTAACATAAACTTGTGCGATTAGAAGTCCCACAGAATGTGACAATGTAATAATTAGTATTGACTTCTCATTTTCTTTTAAATTAGGACATTATGCAAAGGAATGTTTTTCTGCAATTTTTAAAGGTTTTTTTCTTTTTAAATTCTTGGTAAAAGAATCTCTCAGGCCAAAACCTGACCTACCTTTGTATCAACTTGTGAGTAGCATGCCTGGAAAATGATCCCTTAATAAAAAAGAGCCCCATATAAATGCTTTAAAATCTACCTTAAAAAATTTCCATTTATGAAAGCAAGCAAATGAACTTGACACAAAAATCAGTGGGACTACCAACTGAGCTCTAATGACTTGGACCATTTAAAGAACATCAATAAGCTCAAGGTTACTTTAGTAACTCATCTATGACAAGAACAGAACTATCACACAGTGTGGTAGCCAAACCCTTTTGTCTTCCAGACTCACCCTAAGTCACCTTAGGGGCCTGTTCTGTCTTCTCTGGATCTCACTGATATACAACTGGTGAATTCCAAAATATATCATCCCAAATATTCCTCTCATTATTACAAATTTGTATCCAAACCATCCAAGAAACACAGGTGAAGCTGGAAAAGTTTTGCAATTCATACATTAAAGTGCCTTTTTTTTTTCTTTTTCTCTTGAAAATCTTGATTCTTCTGTACTCATATAAAATTCCAGCCACAGCCCAGGAAGTGAGAATTGATATGTGCCATGATAAATCACACTTATTATGCTGTGTGGTTTATATATAACTGAACAATTTCAGAGTGCTTAACACTGTAAACCACTAAGCTTTCTCTAATTCCACCACAATATTTTATGCTCATCAACAACCAGATTTTCTTTTTTTTTTTTTTTTTTGTTCCTCAAAACATCAAAGGTGGTACAGAAGAAGTACTCAAACTAAAAGCTAGAAGTAAAAAAAGGGTCATCATGCTATCCATGAATGTTCCATTCATGACTGTCATTGGAAAGAATGCCTGACACAGGTTTGTTTCATATTTTCATATTGAGCTGCTTACTTCTTTTCTCCACTTTTTTTTTGCTCAGGCTATGGATTACAGGTCTATTTTAATATAAGCACCTTGTTCCACCCATCTCCACCTCCTTCTCAGGGTATAAAAATGGTTATAAAAAACAAACCTTTCCCACACAACACCCTTCCTTTTTGAATACAGACATTTGCTGATCTGTTAATTACACCAAACTTTCTCTCCAACACCTATGTCTTTCACCAGTTATTTATAGAACTCAAAATAACCCTGGTCCAGCATTTATTTAGCACCTCAGAACTGCACACCTCCTTCTTCTTCAGGCAGCAAAGGATTTTTAGGATGTTCTTCTCAGGATGATCACTGAAGACTGCAGAAAGAAACATTTTATTTCTGAGAAGAAAACCATCTCCTGGACTCTTTCTGAGCATCTGGCCTTGTCCTGCCCCACCAGAAGTCACCAAGTGATGGACATGCAGGTGCTTGTCTGTCCCAAGGCAAAGAACACTCACTGTTATTGTTTTTCTCCATCAGGTGTGTTTATGTCTCTGCACAACGACAAATAATTCGCTGTGAAGCTTTGCCCTCCCCTCTCAGGCCCTCAAAATGACCGCAAGAGTGCAATTAGTTTCTTTTAATGATTGGTTCTGTTCTCTCACGCTTGCAAGGTATTATTCTCAGTGAATTAACTTTGCCTCTCCTCACTTTCAAAAGAACACCATGCACAGCCTTTCCCAGCACAGAATATGTAATTGATTCTTTTTCTTTGACCAATGTGTTGTCATGAGGTGCTGGTTTGCTCTTGTTGTACAATCTATTAATTAACAGATAGTCCTAGGAGTGCAAAATATTCAAATATTTAGAAATAGGAATCTATGTGCCCATAATGAGGTATATGGAGAGACATTCTGCTCTTAATGCATTGAGAATCAAAGGTGCTCTAAGATAAGTGACCTGAAATACAAAGACATAGAAAACACTGAGCCAAAACCTAGCAGCCTCCCCAGCTTTTAATTTCTTTGATATTTTATACCAGAGCATAACTTCTGACATTCTTTTCTTTCACTTTCATTTTCCTGCTCTCAAAAAAAGTAATTTAGCAATCTTTTTTCCACAGATTTTTACATTATTTGAGAAAGTATATGTAAATATATGGGAAATGAAAATAGCAGGCTGATGAGAATACTTTGATAAAATTGTACATGAATAAAAGATGCGAAATCATACTGTTATAACTGTCTTCATCCATTAAGTTTTAGTATCAAGTAAATTTCCAGCTGTACAAAACTGATCTCTTCATCTTTCTTTCCCTATAGAAGTCACAGTTCACATTTGGAATATTATATGTGCTTCATAGTTGAAAGAAAATGCTACCAACCCTCAAAATTTTCCTCCAAATTAGTAAGTCAAAAGAACTAAATGCCCCTGGCATAAAAATATTTTGTTCATGTATGAAAATGGAAGTTATTAATATGTAGATTTCCAGAGTTAAATTAGAGCCTCTGTTCATCATGGAAAAGCATGCTGTAATTATAAAATTTTCTTTCTTTATCCAATCATGTCCTTACTATATGACTAAATATATTCCATCCATAATTAGGATTAGATGACTTGGTACCTTACATCATACATTATATACATTGGTTTTTTATATAATTTACTGTATAATTATGCAAATATTGAAATATTTCAAATTAAACTCTTAATTTGAACTCATTGTAGTATACAATTTAATCACCAGAATAGCCTGAGAGATCAGGAAAATGGAAAATTGAAATGTTAAACAAAGAAAAGGTTGGAAAACTCCTCAAACATCAAGCCAAATCATTAACCCAGCAGTGCCAAATCCCACTAAACCACATCCGTAAGTGTTAGAACTACGTATGTTATAAATCCTTCCAGGGGCAGTGACTCCATCACCTCCTTGGGCAGCCCATTCCGATGCCTGACCACTTTTTCAGTGGGGAAATTTTCCTAATGCTTAATTTTAGCTTTCCCTGGCACAACTTGAGCCCATTTCCTCCTGTCCTGTTTCTTGTTACCTGGGAGAGGTGACCAGGCTTCACCTTGCTGCAACCTCCCTTCATGCATCTGTAGAGAGCAACAGGGTTCTGTGTTTGCTTTCCCTCCCTTGAAAACAGGGTAAACTGGGGGACTTGAACTTCTCCGAAAACTACTTGATTCCATCTGCAAAGCTAAACTCGGGAATGGTTCAGGCTTTGGTTCCCTTTAATCAACAACCAGAGAACCTTGATGTAGCATAGCTTCAGGTTGAGACACCCCCTCCATTTGAATCAGGGCCTACCACATAAAGAAAACCAAATCCCATTCTGAACTGGTACTCAAAAATACAAAGATAGCCAAGTCTAAGTCAAAGGTGAATTTCAGAACCTGAAAGTATATTAAAAAAGGATATTTATAAAAGATCAGCAAGTATAGGAGCCTGAACTGAGAGATGTGGGACAACAGGCAGCTTGTCAGAAAGTTATTATTACATTCATAATAGATCAAGAGTCTAACAAAGCCACACCTAAAACTGCCAGCTACAGCCCAGTTAGTTCTGGTTACAATGCATTATATAGTTTCCTTTGCCGAGCATCTTAATACATAAAAACCAATCAGCATCATACACAATTCCTTTACCATTATCCACAGCCTATCACAACTACTGTATTGAGTTAGCATGTTACTTTAAGCTTAAAGTTGTTTTTCTGTTTTCTTGCAGTGGAAAATTCTTAGACCTTTTTTCTACTTCCTGCATCAACATGCTTGTTTGCCTACGGTATCTTCTGCTTTTCTAAGACCTATTTCTGCTTGCTAAAAATATCTTCTTTGTTTGTGGCCAACACATCCTTTGCTCCAGCCATAAAACCTCCTTCCAGCTCGACTTAACCTTTGCCTTCTTAGTTGTGTAGTAACAACTGGCTCAGCAACTCTTAATTCAGACATCTTTTATTCTTCCATATCAAAACTTGCTCCCATCTCTATTCTACTCTCAAAGAGCTTTCTGCCAAGCATGCATATCTGTGAAACTTTGCCGGCAGACTTTCATCTTTCCCAACAGGCAAGACTTCAGTAACGGAGGTGAAGCTACACTCAAATGGACATATTTCCAAAAAGCAGGGCCAAAGATGGACAGTGAAACACATTTTGTTCACCCTCAGCCATTTTCCACTTTTCTGACACACAGTGAGCATGTCCAGATTTTACTCAGGAGCTGTTCATGTCTCCAGAATGAAGAAAGAGCACATCTACATGGAGAAAAACCCCTTCTACATGCGCAGGCATGAGCTATCCCAAGCATTAGTGGACAGAAAAGAAAAGATAAATTGCAGTAAGACATTTCATTGATCTGTCCAAGGAAAACATGAGAGTTTAGAAATTGTTCTCAAGTTGCATAAGAACAAGTTGTTTCTTCCTACACAGTTTACTAATCAGAGAGAAAGAAAGTTGCTAAACTGCAAAGTTTGTTTATGGCCATGTGATAGACTTGGGGGCTGGGAGAGGGGGCTTGTTTTTTTTTTTTTGCAGAGGACAGAAGATACAAAATTCTTGCATTTGCTGCTGCCAGGTTCTAGGGGAGTTTTGAGCTAAAAGCAAGGTCCATGTGTTTACTGTGTAATAAGGACTTATCCACCACATAGAAACTCATTTTATAAAATCTACAACACCAACAGTTTCTTCAAAAGGACTGTGTCCTAGCTGGAATCCAAACTCACTTTTACCAATTCAAGTCCTTCTTCCTAACAAAAAAAAAAAAAAAGCCATCAGAGGTTACATAAAATTTTCCTACAGAACTGTGGATGGGAAATACAGAAGAATTTAGATGACATGGCAATCAAAACACACAACCTACACCCTCAAATGTCTACATATCATGCTCCCAAGCCCTGCTATTTTGATTTCAGAAAGCTAAAAATAATTGCCTTCATGAACATTTGTGGTCTTTTCAATTACCTTATTTGCTAAGAAAATAAGATACTGTCAGTTGCTATTTTGGAATTTCTTGCAAATGATTGTTATATGGAATATTTCAGAGGATTGTCTAAGAGCTCATCACCTGAGAGTTAGCAAAAGGAAGTTCAGTTTTCTAATCAATTATGTTACAGAGCACTGCCTAAGTTAATTATTTTATAGAGTATATAGTTATGACTCAAGTATAAAACTTTAATGAGCTATAAGTTACGACCAACTGGCAACCACGGTGTCATAAAATATTCCCAACAATAAGGAATATGGACAAAAGAGCCTTTTTTTGTTGTTGTTTTCCAATTTACCACTTTCAAGCTCCATGGAAGACCTATAAACCTCTTGCTGCCTTTCCAGGATTAATGTTAGTTTAGGGAAGATCAATGATTCCTTAGCCACTAGCTAAGGGAAAAAAACTTTTCAGTTTTATTTCCCACTTGTCAGTTTGTCACAGGTGAGAGTGAGTATGTATTTGGGTCCAATAGGCTCATAAATAAAACAAGTAGTGACAAGAGCAATATACTGGGAACTGCTAAAAATGTTTTATTTTTATGCCTGTTTCTTCCCTCATTCCGATCTCAAAAACATCTCCATAGGATCTATAAATTTCCAAAAGAAGATGTGCAAGATGTCCTACAAGATGATGTGTCTCAGTTGTCATGCTTTGACACAAATTAACCTGGTACACAGCTACCCAACATTTTTTTGGCAGATTTTAGCATTCATTAGCCTTTGAAGAGGGCAATACATTGACTTTACCTGGCTGTTCCTCACACAAGGAAGGAGCAACTTCTTCATTTATTACAAAGCAATATGCACAACCTATAGATTTACTTTTAATTAATAGTTCACAATACTTAAACCAGAAGGTTTTGTGGTTTTTAAATATCGAAAGTGTGATGTTGTTTAATGGCAGACAAAAATTCCTAGCAGTCACCCAGAAATTTAAAAAATCATTGAGGCAATAATGTGGGAGAAAAAAGACATGAAAAATACAAGAAAAGAAAGAAAGAAAAATATTTTTAAAAGAAAGATACGTGGATAAAGCCTAGTGACAGAGAGCTCATTGATGATGGTTAAACAGAACATTTTTCCCATTGCCTGAGATGGAGGCTGGGGAGCAGCTATTGGAAGGGAGAGAATAAGAGAAAAAATATTAGACAGGTCCTGATATCAACTGCATGATTAATTACTGCTAAAAAAATATCTAGAGGGTTTTCCATGCTGGACTTTAGGATCCAGCAAAAAAGGCTTTGATGATGAATAATATTTTTAAATAAATGAAACTTCTGCAATAAGAATTCATTTTCCCACAACAGCATCAGAATAAAATCCCAAATTTTCTTCATAAAATTGAAATTTTGACACTGGTTCCTTTAAAAAATTAAAGCTAGATCTCATTTCCAGAGAATCTGTTGGAAATATCAGTTGAAGAGTTTCCAACATTAGCAAATCTGTATTTCTACATTTTGAGTGCCTACCTTATTAAACTCTAACTCTGCAGAACTTTTTTGCTACAATTTGTTTATTACATATTTTCTATATATGATGGGATGTAACTTGTTAAAATGTTGTAGTGCCATGTGTCTGTACAGTTTTATTACCATTTAATAAACAAACAAAACCAAACAAAAAACCACAAATGAATGAGTTCCTGTAATGCAACACAAAGAACAAATACAGAAGATTTAATTTGATTATCGATAACAGTCAAGTATCAAATAGTGAAAAAAACGCTACCGCATTAATCTCTGAATGTACATCAGTTAAAGACTACTGATTAATAAAATTCTAACCGTGCATTCTTAAAATCTACAGCTATCATTACAAACACAGACTGGAAAGCAGGCTGAAAAATAGAGGTAATTCCCTTCTAGTTGCTATCCTAATTCACTTTGAACTGCTGAAAAACATTAGAAAGCCACTAGAAATCAATGTCTAAGACACACAGATATCAAAAAATTCCACAGCTGGCCATCAGTCCAAATAAACATAAAAGCCAACTTCTGAAAAACCTAAGACTGGAAAAGTATGGATTCTGTTTCCCACATAGAATTGTACAGACACATGACTACATACAGTTTTTATAATTCCTTTCTTTTGGTTCCATGTCTTACTGGAAGTCATAAAATATGCATTGTTCCACACAAAATGAAGAAATGGGATACTAAGTCTTGAGTACATATAAAACTTCTGACAAATTGGAGCTGTTGAAATCAACTAGATATTGAATTCAAGGATTTCAAACTTTTCTCCTTTCCAAACACTCATCTCTCCACTGGTTTGGGCAGCACTGCCATGGATGTCAAGCTGCTCCTCCTCGAATTTTACCCCTAGTTCCAAAGAACATTAGTTACAAAAGTGAGCTCCAAAAATTCCCTAGTCCTTCAGGCCTACTCAATAAATTGCATAATAAGGAAGAAGCCATTTCATCCCCTTTGGTATATAATTTATTAGGAACTTTAAAAATTTAAAAATAAAGTGAAAATAACAGGTGCAATAGATGTAGGATGTTCCAACATGAAATTGAAAGCCAGTTCCACCTCTGGCTTTGGAGGGCTGTGGAAGAGGGGTGGGGGTGTGGCACTCCTGACACTTTCCAGCATGCTCATAGTGTGTTTACCCAAGGGGAAGACTCAAGGAGCAAAAATCTGAAGGGTTGAACAAAAGCCCACATCCAAAGAGACGAGAGACAGGCAATTGACTGAAACCATCCAGATCATTCCTGAAGGGCAGAGCCACCTAAGAAACCTCATTTCACTGCATCCAAGGTGGGCACCAGAATTTGTGGGTGCCCAGGCCCTCAGGATTCCATGGCTCCGACAATTCATGTGTGGATTCCATGGCTCTGTGACACCACAGAGGGACTCCAGTGCAGTGGCACCAACAGCTCAGAGGCAACAGCTGCT